>VZRH01001410.1:1394822-1410472 GCA_013397555.1 Urocynchramus pylzowi
CAAACCAAAAATTTCCAAGTTCTGTCAAAGATTTTGTCAAGATTAGGCCCAAAACAAAGTCCCAGACCAAAGCAAACTCCCCAGTAATTTAGGACTCAAGATCCACAATTCCAGATTGGTTTTTACCTATGGAAAACACAAGCTGTGACAAGCCTTGTTTTGGAAAATTCTAACAGAAAACACCACCTCTGATGGAGCCCATGTTCAGTTGCTGCAGTTATTTTGGTATTACCACTGCGTGCACATGGAGCAACTCACAAATATATTTATTGTCTGACTCCTCTGGTAAATTAGTGTAAGTAATCTCTATGCAGTAGAGCCATTTTTTTTAGTAAGTTGTAATAAATAGGGCTGCACAACATTCCACAAGACAACAAAAGGATAGCAGATCCAAATACAGCTCTTTTAAAACAGTTCTTGGCTAGATAAGAAGTTAAGAAAAACCCATAATGGATATAGCTTAATCCTCAACCTCACAAGAAGCACAAAGGACACTTCACAGGTAAACACAGAACAGCAAGCATTTCAAAAATTGTCCAGTTTGGTTTATAATTGATTTTTTTAAGCCACATTCTGCTTTTGACTTCAGATATTTTGGGACCAGTTACACAGGGGGAGGAAAAAAAAAAAAAAAGTCATATTTAGCAATTTATAACTACACAGCCACACTCTTTTTAAGAGCAGGCCCAAGGCTGTATGCACAGATCTAACTCTGCTTTCTCCACACATACATTATGCAATGCAATGTGATAAATATGTAACCATGGAGGCACACACTGTGTTGCAAACAGGACACAGAGCTCCTGGGTGACCCAGGAGAAGGCAGGCTACACTACATTCTAGCCGCGATTCCCTCCCCCCATTTCTTTTTCAGCACTTGTGGTCCAGCACTTGTTCTGCAGCCTTTTTATACCATCTCCTCTCTGAGGTATGTAAATAATTTAGTCAACAGCAACGCATTATGCAATTTATTTTCAGCCAACAGCACAGCCTTCGTTAGGTGCAATTCATGGGAAGAAGAGTTAATTATGGTAATTCATCTGCAGACCTAGGTGAGCAATTTCAGTTATTCTGCTATCCTACTTAATATGCATGTGCTGTATGAGAGCAGTTAAATGGCAACTTTCAAGGCTGACATCCCAAACCCTGGTTCCATAACAAGCTTTGAACCTGGGCTTAAGGCAGAGCTACAGTAAACAGGGCTTATGGGAGGCGAAGGAGTCAATTTACACAAAACAACTTGCAAGCTCAGGGTTTAAGGTAGTCTAGTGAATAGACCTCTACCAGATCCTAGAAATAATTCTATGCTATTGTATTGCACTATTTGTGGAATGGTATGTGATCATATAATTAGAGATCATATAGTACATTCACACAAAGAATACTTTAGGGCTTGCCGGGGAGGGGGGAGGGGACCTCTTTTAAAAAAGAAAATTACATTATCTGGAAATTCAGAGCTAATCTCAACAACTCAGAAATGCTACCAGAGAGCTTTTTCTTCACAAACTTTAGAAAAAAAACCATTTTAGGTCTGATTGCTGCCTGAGGAAGAAACAGCTCCAAACAAAACCAGCTGAGGCTTTGAGTCATTAAGGTGTTAAAAGCCTAAATAAAATATTTAGGAAAATAGACTGAAATATGTGCAAATATTAAAAAATATAATAATTTCTAAACTGTAGTTCTACGCTTGCAATGACAGGGAGGTGAAGACAGCATTTGGTTCAGAAGCAACACTGAAGAAGTGCTTTGAACAGGAAGCACTAGGAAGAGTGCCATGTAGGAGGAATGCTGTGTAGGAAGAATGCCATGGGTTTGGAGGCTAAACCTGAGGAGAGAACGAAGGGCAGTCCCAGGGAGGGTGGCAGGTTCCTGGAGAAGGGCTGTGCTCCAGCACAGCCTGCTTAACCCCTGTGTTGAGGGGAAGGCTCCAAGCTCCCCTCCTGTCCACCCCATCCAGAGGCCATCCCGAGTGTCCTCGCTGTGTCCTGCCCTTGGGGTGACAGCCTCTCCCGGGCACTCCACACCCGCCCTCGGCAGCCTTGGGAGGAGAGCCCTTGATCCTGGGGCTCCTCTCCACTGCTCCTCACCTCCGCCCTCCTGCAGCCCTCTGCAGACTCCACAACCCGGCTGAATGACCCAGCTTGCGTAACTTCCAAGAGCACACAGCTACCGAAGGGCAGGCTTCTGCCAAATCCCTGCCCTCCCCCGGGAAGCACATTAAATCCTGCAGAAACCACTGGAGCTCCACGCACTCTGGAGAACAGGCGCCCAACCCAGACGGCTCTGCCTGTGCAGCGCTGGTCTTCAGCCACAAACCAAGCCTGGAAACCTGAAAACCTCTCCTAGATCAAAAGATTAAAGTCGCAAAAACTAAAAGAGAGTCACTGCTTTAATGACAGAAGGCAGAGAATTTTATCATGAGCATCCTGAAGAATTTTATCATGAGCATCCTGAAGGTCTCAGTGGAGCACAGGTCCAAGAAGCCCACAGTCAGACAGACAGTTTTAATTTAACCTTACACGCTTTCATAGAGCCACAGGATGAAAGCATTAGTGGTCTCTAGTTTGTTTATGACTGACTACATATGCTAGAATGTGCTCTGCCAAAACCCACTGCTAAAACAAAAACCAGCCTTCAAATGGCACAAAACTTCATAAACCAAATAAACAACACATTGCAAATATTTAAGGCTTCCAAGCAAAGGCTACTTCTGTAAATTCCAACATTTAAACTGGCAACAAAACATTTCAGGCACTGAAACAAACGACTGGCTAAAAAAACCCTGTCGTCCTCAGCATTTCAAATGGTTCATTATTCTGTTATCCTGAAACACTCAGGGCACTCAAATTATAACTGAGCAAATATACATATCCCTTCCTATTTAAAACAAAACAAAAAAAATTGAAAACATTCAATTTAAATCTTTCTGCTTAACCCAGGACAAGAAAACTGTCAGCACTGAAAATTAGTTTCACAGAGCCTTATGTGTCTGAAAATGGCTTATTTGCTACACATGACAAGCAAATTCCGAAATAAAGGGAAACCCTTTCCCTCAACATGCACACTAATATTTTTCTTTCCTGAAGGTTGGATTATTTCCAGAGAACCTGAATTGACTTCAATGGAGCGATAATATATTTCTTAGGAAGAACATGCAAACTGCCTCAGATCACAAGAAAATGGTTCAACCAAGAAAGGGCTTCACTCAGCTCTTCTAAATATACCAAAGAATCACACTTAAGTGATATTTTTTTAAACAATTAGGGCTTGACTACACCAACAGCTATATCAGCTGATACACAGATATATATTACTCTAAACAGGAATGAGACACTTTCTTCCTGGAGTCATTCCAAAAAAAATGTGAGCGTACTGTAAATTCCCACTTTTAACTTCAACCCATGCTGCCAGTGTGTGTAAATACATCTTTGCAAAGTTCAAGGTATTTATTTAAGTGCTAGCAGGACTTTATTTTCAAATTAACCAGAGATACTTCTCAAGGCAGAGTATGGTGAAAATAAGAAAAGTCGCCATACAGAAGTACAATTTATAATAGCAAAACCCAAATGCATACAACTTTAAGTACTACTCCCAAAGTGAAGAGATTCCCTAGAATTACAATGTTCCCTAAAATTTAATTTCTTCAGCAGATGAAAAATGTCTAAGCAACATATAAAAATAAGATAACTTAACAGAGAATGTCTGCTCATCTGTGTCACAAGCACAGCTATGACACCCAGGACCAAGATGTGCTTTAGGAGACACCTACACCAACAAGGAAAACATTCACCAGAAATCAATGTCCTCAGACCAGGAAAACACCACTGGCTCCCAGCAAAGGGCATAAAAAAAAATTTTCATAAAAGCTTGTAAATTAGTTTATAGTTAAACTTACAAACAAGAATCATTTAGGAAGTTATAAAGGAAGACTCACCCAAATGAAATTACATGCACATGACAAGGATTTATGTGTATTTAATGTATGGGTGAACCCGAGCAGTCAGTACAAGCCTGTATATACAGGCTGGCTGAGCTATCAGCTGGCCCACTGCACTCTGAGGAGATTCTGCCTGATAGCACAGCTGAGATAAGGAGTTCATGGCCCACCCTTACCCAGCCACGCTCACTCCAATGGCTCAGCCACAGCCTCCACAGTAGCAACGCCAGTGTTTGTGGAGTCAGGCTGTAAACTGGTGCAGCAAAACTACCTGGACTTTAACACCTTCTCCCCACCAATACAGCCGTTGGGTTTAGCACATCCTTCCAGAGATTATTTTTTTAGGACCCATAAATCTGTCTCAGCATGGCAGAGGACTCAATATACCATATTAGAGGAGACAAACTTTTTTGTGCCTTTGCTCCATCAAGAACAGGGTCAGCTCAAGGGTCCACCACCCCCTTTCCCAGCCCCAGTGCTGGGATAAGTGGCTGCTTGTGTAGCTGCTCTCCAAAACCCATTCCTGAAGTGGCTCCACCAAGAAAGCTCCACCTTTCCTCACTCCCAAAACTCCGCCAGAGTCCAAAAGAAGTGCAGGCACCTTAAAACTTCATATAAGGTTGCATTTCCACATTACTAAGGATAGAAACGTGCCTAAATTTATGAACCAAGTAGCCTAATTTCAACACGTCCTGGCACTAGCAGAAAATATTTCCAATGTGAAGGACCACATTCTGTCCAACAGAAGACTAAAAGACACAAACAAAACCTATAAATTAAAATGGAGCACTTGCTTAAACTGAAAACTCCGAGTAAGCAGAGACTGAAAAATTAAACAAAAGCCACTTTACACTGCTACCTACACAGCCTTTCATCAGAAGATCTCAGGGCACTGAACTGGTCTGAAAAAGCTCCTGTTAAGTATTAAATCACTGGTGCATGGGCAAATTTGTTAATCCATTTGTGAAGGTCACACAGTGGCAGAAATAACAGATAATCCTGACACCGGCTTTCTGTCCTAATCATTATGTGGACAGAAAATCTTCAGTGATGTAAATGAAAAATAAAGTAAGCACAGTTATCTGTCACATACTCGTATATTAGGACAACTCAGAAAAGCAAAATTGTGGGTGTGGGGAGTGGAGGTGTGTCTCTGGGGATCCACCACAGAGCTAGACAGGCCTGTGGAAATGTATGGAGAGAATTTAGAACCAGAAAGTAATTCCATAATTCCCTCTATGAAGCAGTTCCTATGAAGAGACTGTGTAAACAAACTGCAGTCATGCTCAAAAAAAAAAGTCTGAAAACCTTGAGCAGTAACCCACAGAATATATTCCATTGCTGTATTACACCCACATTAGAATGCCAAAAGTTTGCCATACATCCTGCATCGAAATTAAAGCAGTATTTTACAGACTGCCTGCAAGCCACCCAAACTGGGGAAGTTCTCTAATACCAGAGAGCAGATGGACACACAGCTGACACTGTCGACACGCAGTCAAGATTGCTACAAGAATTTCTACCAGCTTGAAAGTTTCTACCACCTTCCATGCCATTACACATGAAAGCAACTTGGTAATACCTACCGTGGAGCTCTGAAATTCAAGATCATTTTGGTAAACAGTCCTGTAGAGGTATAAAACACACTGCAAGCACCAGTTTCCAAAGAGGAAAAAGCAAGACTATATGCTGATTAAAAAAAAAAAAAAAAAACAAAAACCCAAACCACAACCACATTTATTCTACAAATCAAAAATACTGGACCAGACAATGAGCTACACAGGCATTGTTAAGATGTACTAAAAACAATAACATAATAAAAATCACTGTAGGCAGGGAAGACTAATCTTTCTGCTCTTCCTTAAGCAAAACTCACAGCAATTTCAATGGAATTCTCCCCCAGATATGGCTGGATGACTACATCTACAGCCTACATGTGCCAAGTCTGCTCCTGCAGCCAGTCTCTACTGCATCCATCTTAGTTACACTACACATATCCTGATTACAGGGATTTATAAACGGCATAATTTAGAGGTGATCCACAAAACTGTGACTTCAGTGCAGATGAGGTTCACTATTACTGTCTCAAGTGTCACCAGCTTTATGGTGAAGGACTTACACCTGGAAGACTTTCAGGCAAAAATCTTTTACTGACTTTCTCAAAAGCACATTCTCCATTTTCTCAGTCCCAAGCTCATCCACTCTGGAGCCAGAGCACAAACCTGCTATCCATAGGTTTCACTGGGCAACAAGGCAGGAGAGAGTTTATGATCCATTAAGTCACCTGTGTTTATTTTCTTAGGTTCTGGACAACAAGACATGAACCAAAAATGGTGTTTAGACATCAAGCAAGAGAGTGTTTGATCATGTTTCTGGATGTGAACTCTTTAAAGACAAATGGCTGGACTCCGAAGTCGCAGTTCCACACAGGACAAAGGCGCCTGTGCGCACGTCCCAGCTCGCAGCCTCAAAGCCCTGTTTGTTCACCCAGAACAATGGGGCATGTGACTTGTCAACACTGCCCACAATAAAAACAATAAGATAAGGCTGCCACTGATTTCACGATGACTGACTTTGTTTTCACTAATTTTAAGTCACAACGTCAATAAAAACTTCTTGCATAAAACCCCTTATTTTGAAAAACCCAAAGCCAACCCCACCTTGCGCCGAGGTTTCCACTCCAACTTCCTCAGCTTTTCGTGTCTGTACTAAATGCTCACACCAACTCCCTCCAAAGCCTCCCTGACTTCATCAAGAGTTGGATCAATGCTATATGCCTAGAGCCAAGATTATTTTTATCATATAACAGCACTGCCAAAATTTGTCCTCTGCATTTCCTGCCCTGTGTGCCCATCCCAACCACCCTTGTGCCCGCAGGCAGGCCCCTCGCTCACCTCCTGCTCACTGCCAGGGGCACACACAGGAAAATGAAACTTCCTCAGCAGCCCAGCAGGTTTTGCTCCACCACTGACTCAGGCTACATCATCCAAACCCATTCAACCCCTCCAGTTCAAGAGGGCTACCTAGGACCGAGTCCTGCATATAAATTTAACATTTTGAGAAAGAGGAAGAAAGCAGAGAAGATCCAGAGAACAGAAACAAAAAGGCACCAATTTCATTTAAAGGACTGACAAGAGAACAGGTGGGGAGAACGCAAAAGAAAAAGTCCAAACTAACAAAAAGGACAGAGAAAGCCCAGGAAAAAAAAAAAAATAGGTGGGGAATGATTAGAAAAATCAAATAAAGACTTAGGAAGGGGGCAAGAATAAAATGGTGCAAACTGCCAGTTCACTACACTTATTTGCCACTTTCCCACTACAGCACGGACAAGGAGCAGAGCCAAGAAGAAAAGGCAGAGCCACCCTGACACTTGGAAGGGGTTAATTCAGAAAGAAAAAACCAGCACAATCTTGCACCACTTGTCTTTTTATCACACAGGGGGAGGCTTGGGGGGTTATTTTAATTACACAGAACAGCAGTAGGCCCAGCAGCATCAGATTAACAAATACAAGTAAGTAGCAACAGGCACACGGAAGTACATTGCAGTTCCAAACTTTCACCATTTACAGGAACACTAACACAAATGAAATCTGACTAACCCGATCTCTGAATGTGTTTTTAAAACCTGTGCATTTCTTTAATTTCACCTTGAAAAAACTCCGTTCCACAAGCAGGTAGTTACAG
The DNA here is from genome assembly GCA_013397555.1 of Urocynchramus pylzowi. Classification (NCBI taxonomy): domain Eukaryota; kingdom Metazoa; phylum Chordata; class Aves; order Passeriformes; family Fringillidae; genus Urocynchramus; species Urocynchramus pylzowi. The sequence goes on from VZRH01001410.1 coordinate 1,402,444, forward strand.
GGTTACAGGCACAGGCCACAGCTGGGAAAGTGGGAGGCACATTAAGCACACAAATGAAATTTCACATATTCTAACACCATCAATGGAGCTTTCTGGAGCTCTGCAGCAGTGTCCAACACACACAAGCCTTGCTGCTGGCACAACAGACAGATCTCAGCCTACGTAAGGGACGTTCTCCTAGCCGGAGTCTGACACTGCATTTCACATACCCCCCGAGCCTCGCGTATGAAGTCACCCGTAGCGTCAAAGAGCGAGTCAAAACACATCCAGAGTGTTTTCCCTGGCTACCTCTGAAAGTTTCCATCCCTTTATCTTTCATGTATTTTTTTTTTAATTCTTCCCACCATTTCTGTCGACACGTACAGGATCTCCAGAAGTCCCCAGAACATGCAAGCCGTGAGTATCTCTCCAACATGGGACCTCAGCTGTGTTCCAGGCACTGGGACAACAGCAGACTGATGGGAAAATTGAATTTGGTGCTTTCACAACCAGCCCACAGAACCACACAAAGAGAGGGATCATTTTTTAAAACAAAAGCAATGCCCATCTTACCAGAAAATAATACACCTGGGAGGGCTGTGGTGCCCAGGCACCTCAACGGGATGACCCAATGGTAACGAAGGCTTTTTGTTTTATTTTAATAGAAAAGACTCTTAAAACTTAATTGCTGATGTATTTAATGTGTATTATATGTACTGTACAAAAAGAATCTTACAAAGGGCCTTGATGAACTAGGATAACTGAAAAATAACCTTGCATGTGTAGACAGCAGAAGAACCAACTAAGGTGGATTTTGCCAACAGCAAGATAACACTGGTATTTCTAACGTAATCAAAGGCCATTCACCATCTGCCCTGGAAGACATTCACAGAAATACAAAGCATTTTTCTTACAACTCAAACAACTGTGACAAATATTTACTATAAAGGCAAAAGCTGTTAAAAAAAAAAAAAAAGAAAAAGAAGTTGGTTTCTATTAATCAGCTACATTTAGACATCCGTTCCTGCTATCAGATCAAGCTCACCAAACTGCTTAGTAGGTTGTTTCATTGTATTTGTGTTCAAGTTTTGTCACAACTCAACACACTGAAGTCTCATATTGCTGACTTTTTTCATGCCCACAATGGTAGACACAGTCTAAACAAGACACCAGATTGTAAAATTAATTGTGCCTTCAGAATAAAGTGGAAAATCAGGTACCACGTCGGCATCAGGAAAACACTCATGTTGTTCAGAAGTACAGACCCCACTTCTCTAAACCCCAGATTTGTTGCAGTAGCAATGAGAAATAGCTAATCCATTACTACACAAGATATGCTTCTAGCACAATTTATTTCATGTCAGCTTTAATAGATGGTTTAACCACACCATCCCTCATTTTCCTTCATCCACATTCATGCTAACTTTGCTTTATAAGTACATTAAAAAGTATAAAATCTGATACATTACAGAATCACAAACATCATCAAGGCACAAAAATCCGTATTTTTACAAAGCACTTCCCAATTAAAATTCATCTCCAAGAGCCTGTATTTAGGAAAGTGTGTTTGTGTTGATACACAAGCAGAAATTTCTGCACTAGAGAAGAATGTGAACATCCATACAAAAATTAGTGGTGATTCATTGTTTAGCAGTTGTCTTCCCTTCACAGCACACCGCAGACTGAAGGACACGTTGCCAAACTGAGAGCACCAATACTTCCTTTAACCTAATATAGGACAAATAAATACACTTCAACAGCTTCTAAATCTTGCACGTCCTACTTTTTTGACCCAGATCTCTTGTTATTTCCCCCATAGGTCTATGCAATATCAAAACTATTTTTTCCCCACAAATTTAGACATAACCTAAAAGAGGAAAAGTTCTCATGCTTACTGTGAGCTAGAGAAACCAGGAAGCGGGGGGGGAGGGTCAGACTCACTCATCTCTCTTAAGATCAATCTGTATTTTAAGGTAAGTTCCTCTCTCAACTGCTGAAATGAATGGCAAAAATGCTCATTTGTCCAAGAGGACTGTAAGTTAGACCAATATCAATAATAAATGAAAAATAATGACATCTTTTTAATACTATTTCTACAAAGCAAAATTGTATTTTCAGAAGTTATGCTGACACTCGAGCATGAATCAGTCTGTCCAAAAACCACTAAAGAGCTCTGAAACTTGTTATTCCACTCCTTGGCCAGCCTGGGCAACTTATTCCAGGAAATCAAACTGTCTCCTCTCTGCCTGGTACTTTTAGGGAACCATCAGGGGACTCAAGTCTGCCTCACATGTTTCCCCACTCAGTTTGCTGGCAATAGGTCACCCATGCGAAGAGCCTGAACTTTTAACATTGTTAATGTCAAATGGATGTAACTTTCAGGATGGGTTCTATTTAGAACTCTAGCCCTTGACAATTTCTGTGGTTTTGGCATGGGGCACAGTATTTAGCACTACATTTTCACAAACAGTAAATATTTGACCCTTAACTCATAACCTTGGAAAAATGCTCCAGGAATAGGCAGCACAGAGATCTTTTCTGTAGCTCTCTGGTCGCCACCAACAGGCACGTAGCTGTGCACAGAGCAAAGTTTCCACTTTGACAGTCTCAATTCATAAAAGTCTACCATCAGCCTGACGTCAGTGGGGTGAGAGGGAGCTCTGTGTGCAGCCAGAGAAGCGACAGAATCAATCCCCAAACCCACAACGGGTTAAAAGGGGCACCAGCATTACTGCAGGGACAGCTGCTCACCTGCCCTGCCAGGCTGGCAAAACTATTGATTGCCCCACTGAAGGGGAAGGGAAGGTCTGCTACTCACACCCCACCAGCTCAAACTTCCAGCAAAACACCTCCAGCGATCCGAAATGACACCCAGTGTGTCTGCATGTGGCACATGGTTGTAGTGTCTGTAACACACTGACAATGAACAGAGCCTCAGATCATAAAACAAAAAATCCCACACAACTGTTTTCTCTGGATGATTCTGATTTTTTTACTGCTAGACATTACTAGTAAACAAGATTGCTCCTCTGCAACATGGAGACTTCAGAATTACAACAATAAACACAAGTCAGAGCACACAACATAGCCTTTTACTAATACAGCTCCCAGGAACACAAACTACACCCTCACGGGAGTTTGCAAAAGCCTGCAAACCACACACAAGAGTTGATTTTTAGAAATGCTAAGCACACACAGAGACTGCCAACTTCACATGCAACTGCGGGGACTCAGCATCTTTGAAAATAAGACTATTAATATCTTTAGAGATGCAGATGCCAGCTTATACTCTTCTTAAAAGGAGTCATGCTTGCACCAAGCACAACTACAGCACAAGTTCAGGGACCAGATCCCCACTGCCACCACACCTCCAGCTCCTGGGGGCAAGCAGGATACAGAGAGCACCAGGAAGGGCCATGGGCAGGCACTGAACCACACAGCCAGGCTGACACCCAATCTGCCTGCATTACTACTCATCCTCAAAAAATGGTGTGTGAGGCCGATAGCATACCTAGGGATGTTGCTTCTGACATTCCAGCTACCATATTCCAAAGGACCTCAGTATCTCCACTTAGCACTGAGTTTGGCCATGCACAATTATATCCAAAGTAAATTGAGACTCTCTGAAAGACATTGCATATATAGGCTAAGACAATTCCATAACGCTCTCCCTCATCACTTTGGAGCTTCTTTAAATAAGTTCTTCAGAAAGCTACACCAATTCACCAGACTTTCTGATTTTCTACAGGTAAGGAAATACACTCAAAAGTCTTCCCTGCATCAGCCCATCCAAGAAGCAAGAGAGCAGGTGTGAGCTGCATCAACAGCAATTTCACTCCTTGGCTAGCCAAGCCAGCAAAATCCTACACACACAGCCAGTATGTGCATTTTCCCCTACAAATACAAAACCTCCAGCTTGGAATTACCACTTCTTCCACTTCTTATCAAGGCAGAATTATTTTTAACACTCCTTATCAATATAAAAAGTTAAGTCTAAAGGATGTCACAGAAATGTAAGTGGTAAGATAGTGAAGACAAAGGTTTCAGAGTGTAAGCTGAGTTCCAGTTCTACAGATCCTTCCGAAACAAAGAAAGACTTAACCTGAGCTCAAACAAGGCCACTAAAACTCTAGAGCATTTTGTATAAACAAGCTCAGCCTTGTTTTCATTATGAGAAGGAAGGAAAGGGCCTTCTCATCTTGGATTAGATACCACAAGACAGAACCCTAAGAAGTTCAGCCGTTTTCATACAAATTAGCAATTTCCAGACCAGACTTCCAAACCTTTTCACTCAAGCTATCAACTCTCCCAAAGTGACAGCTATGCTGCCTCATTTTCACTGCTTCTTACCTCCAGTTAGCTAATTCAATTTTGCAAAATTAAAGGAAAGCCAATATATTCCCCTACAATTTCATATCAAAAGATATTCCTTATTCCTCATTTCATTGTCACACTTTATCTCAGAAGAAACCAATTATGAGATGAATAAAGCCGTCTCCATCTACTCTGCTTGGGATCACTTGAACCTTTTTCTAGTAAAGTCACTCGTCATTAAGTGACTTTACAGAAATTAAGACCATCTAACTTCATACTTCAGCACTTAAAAAACTGAGCACATTTGGGACAGGGGTAGTTAAATCAATAGCAGAAACATAGAAATGGTTTCTTCACCACCTGTTAATTTGAAGCTACTACATTAATGCAGCAATGCAACTCAAAAAGAGAGAAGAGCTGTCAATCATAGCTCCTAATGGGAAGCTCCTGACACTTCTTCACCTAACACAAACACTTAAATTTGTATTTAAAAATGAGCATGCAATGAGTATATTCTCAGAGCAGTTACTTTTTGCAGGAGCCAAACCTGTATAATTACAGAGTGTGCATACACACACTTTCACTTCTCCCCCAACCTGCAGCTACTTGAATGAGCTGATGTTTAGGGCACTAAATACAGTCATTATTACACCCTGAACTCTGGGTGCAGGCATGTGCAAACACACACCCAGTGAGGATGGTCAGCACACAGACCAGTATCACACCACTCAACATGAACAACGTGAATTAGATTATCAATGAGTCACACTTGGGTACGACACATCTCAGCACCACAATATTGCAGTATTGACACAGCACCGACCTGCAGCACACCCTGTCCTTGCCCTCCTCTCCAAAGCACAGACCAGACTTTACCACCACCTTATCCCAGTTGGGAAGGGGAAGAGCTGGCAGGAGACTTGTGTCTCTCTCCTCCACCTCCTCCCCAGCAAGGTGTCAGAATTCACATGGGCACCACAATCCTCAGCAGCTGTGGGACCAGGGGGACAGAAGAGACAGGCAAAGCAAGCAAAAACTGTAGGGGTGACTATTCCTTGGGGCTCCCAATGAGAAGAGGAATTAGTGATGAAAAGGTGTCCCACCTGGCATTATCTCAGCCTTCCCAAAACACTTTACAGTGCTGCAGTACCAAAACAGCATCAGTGTAATGAAAGATTCACATCCTACTGCCCACCACTAATACAAAACACACCCAACTTCTGGGAGTAACTTCACAGACAGCTGCAGAGCTCATTCAGCTGAGCGAGACCACTGATGTTCACAAAGATGTGTGTTTTACAGGACTTCCTGACTTCTGCACGATTACATCCTTGTAGGATGTGGGTCTTTACTGCCACTACAAAACTTGTAACAGCAAACACATTCTGACCCTAATGTGAAGTCCACTTCCAGACCAAAACAAAGTTAGGTAAAATAACTCGGTTTACTTTACATTATTCAGATCTGTTCTTCCTAACTTAAAACTATTATCTGAAAACAACATTATCAGCAATTCTGGCCACTTCCCCTAATCCATCCAGAGCCTCTTTATGCTTAGGGCTGTAGCACTTTTTAGCATCAAACTCTTTCATGATGGGAAAATGACTATGAAGCATTGCTGTTGGGTACTTAGCGCTTATACCCTCCCTTACTACTTCAAAGCATTACACAAACATCAATAATTACCATATATAGAGTAAAACTGAAAGAAGTATTCATATTAAAAAAGAAACTCACAAAAAAAAAAATCTTAACTACATGCTTGAAAGGGGAAAAAAGCTTAAGCAACAGAATCTGCTGTAATTATTGTGTTCTTTATGCTACAAACACGCGTTATGGCTGTGCACGTTCAAACAAACAAAAACTATACACTCTTGCAAAGTCTTAAAAATAAATTATAAAGCCCAAAAGCCAAACCCCAACTCCTTTCATACATTTAAATTACATTTCCTTCTCTTTTCCACAAGGAATGAGAGTTAAGTGTTCTCCAAGTGTTCCCAATAACAGTTCAGTTTGGGACGCAGGCCACCACACTCCCAAGACAGAGTACCAGAAAACAAAATTCTCATGGAGAAAAATTAAACTTCCCCCAACAAAACTTAAGATAGCAACAGTGTCCTGGCTCAGGTGACCTTAGGTAAATAATACAGAATGTTCCCATTCCATTAGACCTTAAACAAAAACAAAGGGAAAAAAAAAACCACCAGAGAAAACCACAGAAAGTTTGTTTCAATCAATTACGGGGCACCACCTGTGCCCTAAGCACCATCAGCAGCCCCTTTTTTTCAATGGACAAGGGCAAAAACCCCTTCACAGCTCATCCACAAACACATACCCACTCGCTTAAATTTAATGACACATACAGGAGTTTGCAGTCCAGTCCTCATTTGGAATATATTCCAAAAAGCCTGTTAACACACATGTCCAAAGGAAGGCCCCAAACCCAACGAGAGCCTCACATGGACAAGCCTTGGGGTCACTCAGAGCAAGAAGAGGGCACGAAACTGCCCCGAAGTCCAGGTACAACCAAACCTCAAACACCAATTTTGCATATGGTGCCCTTGCTGCTAAAGGAGCACAACTCACAACACCAGAGACCACCAACGGCAAAGAACCTTTTTAAAGCACACAACGTGCTCAGACATTTATTTTAGCACGGAAGGACAGCAAAGCAAGTCAGACAAGCCCACAAAACTATTTTTTTTATGCAACAAAGACCTGTTTCTCCTGATCATGCCTCCCATGCTTTAACAATAAGGAAGGAATATGTTTTGTGATCCCCTCCCCCATAAATCAGTTAGGAATTTGATTTACACAGACAGGAAAACGAGGAAGTTGAGCACACTGGAGAGTAGTAAAAACTTCACCAGCAAACTTCACTTTCCTACACAGCGACCTACAAACCAAACTTTCCTCCAGACTCACGTGTCATCTGCAGCAAGCAGCCCCTGCCATAAAGCACAGACAAAGTTTTGCTGTTCTGGGGATAAAGACAAGCGAGGGAGAGACTTTTATTCTGTCAAGCTGCCTTAAAAGGAAATTCGGTGATGAAAGATTAAATTCACCTGGAACAACACGATAAATTTTAACCCTTTCGAAGGTACAACAATAACAAGCCACACATTTCAGGACTTAAATCCTCCACCAAGAAAACAGCACACACCGCATCAACCGTGCGAGCCCCTCTAATTGATGCAACACACAATTTACACCAGGGTTTCGGACAGGGACAAACCCTGGGAAGGAGAGACGCTGGGAAATGGGAAAATAAAAGCTTATTTTATGCCCCGAACCGGGCCCGCTCCCTGCCACCGCGGGGCACTGCATGTTCCAGCCCGAACTTCGCCGGCGAACTGNCGCTCTTCCACACAAATCAGGCTAAAAATAGGCCTCTCGCCATGGCTCCCGTGTGCCATTCGCTGCCGAGGCCGGTGTCCCCCCCATCCCCNAAGCTTATTTTATGCCCCGAACCGGGCCCGCTCCCTGCCACCGCGGGGCACTGCATGTTCCAGCCCGAACTTCGCCGGCGAACTGATCAATAACTTGGCTCTGGGGGGAGGGGGGACACCGGGAATGGCCCGGGGGTGGGGGTGTATCCCCTCCCCAGGCACGGGGAGTCGGGATGGGGGAGAACTCCGCGGAGTGGGGGGGGGGGAGGGGCCCCCCCCCCCCCCCCCCCCCCCCCCCCCCCCCCCCCCCCCCCCCCCCCCCCCCACCAAAAACGCGAGAAGGCACA
>VZRH01001410.1:1418561-1442274 GCA_013397555.1 Urocynchramus pylzowi
CCAAAAAAAAAAAAACAAAAAAAACAAACCAAACCCCAATCTCACAGTGGAAGAGTGAACTGAGAATTATTTCCTCAGCTGAGCCAATATTTCCTACAACATGGCTTTCTGTGAGTCAGCCTTTTTGTGCCACGGAACTTAAAATAGCAAAAGTGAGATAACAGTAGGCTTGTTGGAAATAGAAATTTTCAAGGGATACAAGCAAACCCAGCGAAAAAAACAACTTTTGGACCTAGAGAGTGGTGATGAGCATGGTGGTGATCTGCTGGTAATAGATTACTGCAAGAATATATCAAATAATCCTAAAAAAGAGTGGCATTTATCTGAGATTGTAAAACATGGAGAATCCCAGGTATGTGGGAAGCACACCACAGGGATTTCAGCCACTCCCCAATCCTCCTGCAGCACTCAGGGCAGAGAGCACAGCTCCCTGACTTGTCTCTTTCTTGCTCTTTGATAAGCAGGAGTGGTTTCATCCCAACCCCAGCACCTTCTTTAATTTTGCTTAATCTGCTGAGAAGCCCTGGGCCAGCAGAGAGGAACCTAAGGCAAATTCCACACTGATTCCACATAGTTCAGGACATGACTCAATAAATATACATAGAAAAGGAGGGAGAGTATTTCTAGAGGCAGAGTGAAGCAGGGGATGGGCTAGCAATTATGCAGACTTGTTGGCCACATACACATCAGTGGTTCTTCAAGGGCTGTACCAGAATGAATGAATGTACCAGAATGAATGCCAGAAATGAGTTTAAAACCCAAATGAAATGCATCTCCCTGCAAACCCATCACCTTCCCTATTTGCTTACGTGTGGTGCACCCACGTAGAGAGTTCCTACTGGGAGCAAAGATCATGCACCCACTGGTAATTCTGCACTGTCAATTAGAAGTGATTAACAGGCAGAGGGGTGGAGCCCCACTGTGACCCCACTGTGGCCTTTATAAAATTTAGGATTGTTAAAATGTACCCAAAACCAAAAAAGGCATCTCCACACACCCCAGGTCTTGGCATAGTTGGGGTTGTCTCCTTCCTTACTGGCTTAATGAAGTCTCCTGTACAAATGCCCTGTCCACCTCAGATTTCATCTGCTTGCTCATGGTCCATATGGATAAACTCCCTCCATTCCTCTGTATTTAGATTCAATATGTAATGTTTGCAAACTTAATTGGCCATGAGGTGTTTTGCAAAGAAGTGGCCTCACACAAATCCATAGCATTTGTCTTTTATTTTTAATTTCTTCCTATCAAACACGAGTCTTGTTCTACAAGGCACCAAGCAGAGGCAGCTGCAGCAGATGTGTAATGTAAGCAAAGCAAGCTGAGGCATGGATACTGCCTGGATTTACACAGCAGGTTATTTTTAAAGCTGAGAGCAAAACTTCCATCTCCTGAGCCTTGTTGGGGGAAGGCTCCCTCCATCCAGGCTGCGTCTCGGCACTGAGACCCAGAGTTTCCAGCAAGCACCTTCTTCCCCTTCATCACTCAGGAATTTTTATTTTAAAAAGTCTCCTAGGACATAAAAAACTTTTCATTTCCCACATCCTGTCATTAAGCAGCTGTACTGCAAACAATGAATGATGACAAACCAAAGCAACAGTTTTAACTGAAGCAGGATTACACTTGGCATCGCTATTTGTTATGTGGCTTACTGGACAGCAAGACAAATGTGTGCTTCTGCTGCCCTTTCCTGCTGCCAGCTCCATCCCCTATTAATACATAATGGCACAATTGGAGAAAACACCACAGCAGAAACAGCTGCAGGATGAGACCCCAAAAATCAAATGATGTCTGGGCCAGCAAGGGCTGGGAGTCTTCAGTCTTGGTTCCTCCAGGCTGAACTCTCCCCTCTGGCACTGACTCAGTGGCTATCTGGTGCTTCAGGAGGAAGAAAAAGATTTGGACAAGCCTTCTGGTCCATGGTGCCCTCATACACACACAGGGAGACAGCTGTCCTGACCTGGGGGGAGCGGCTCACCACGGAATTTTAACCAAAATCCCACTCCCTTGCACTGCATTATTCTTCACTGAGTAAGGTGAAAACATAACCAACCCACGCCTGATTAATTATCAGACAGTACTTGCAGAGGTTTAAGTAATATCACACTTTGCTCGTGCATCCTCCAAAGCCTGGCTGGTAATGATGATGTATGACTGGTAGCAGAAATGCCATTTAGAAACTGGAGCTACAGAAATATTCGCCGAGGAGGCTGCCAGCGTTACACAAATGGATGTGGATGGATAATCACATAATCCTGCACCAACGTGGCACTTGTGAAACAAGAGGCTCAAATCGCTGCACCCAGCAGGGCACAGAGCTCCCTCCCAACAGGAGGGATGGCAGCCCCCGTGCAGGGAGTGTGAGCCCTTCTGAGGGGTCAGTCCAGCCTACAGGGTCAGGCAGGACCCTGCTCATGCCACCCCCTCCCTGAGCACAATCTCAGGCACGCTGGCACCCAGGATCCCCCTCAGGGTCACAGCCGGGGTAGGACAGACCCTGCACATACAAAGCAACATTGAGCAGTGTCTGCTTGGAATCGTTCTTGGGTCCTTCTGGGCCATCTCTCTGTGCAGACACAAGACCCATTCAGCCCAGGTCGTATCCACAGTCAGTCAGGAGTCAATGGGATCATTCATGTCCCAAAAACCCTGTGCACACTCAAGTTGTTCCTTTGGCAGTAGCCCGGAGTGGCACTCCCAGCCCCTGTCACTGCAGCTTTCACAGTGTTCCACCTCAGTGAGGTCCACAGCCCTTGGGTAAACATAAATAAAGGCAACATTATGGCCCCATTTCAAGTCCAAGGTTGCAAATGGTATTTCTATTTACTATTGAGCATCTCTTTATTCATCAGATACATTAGAAAATCCATTAAAGAAGAAATTAGGGATCTAATGACCTGCACAGTCATTCGAAACCAGTGTTTCAGATACAGGCATCAAATATAGTTCGGTGCCTGCATCTCCTCTTGGCTGATGACTCACTGGAGGTGGGAGCAGCGTGATGAGACAGCCTTACTCACCCTCCACACCGGGAACAGGCTGGGAGCACTCACGGCCTGGAGCCATCTCAGCTGCCCAGCGGGCAGGAGAGGCCACGGGGCTGTGCCATGGGCAGACAGGGAGCAGGGTGAGGGCAGAGAGAGCAGGGAGAGCAGTGAGGGCATAGAGGGCACTATGGGCAGACAGCTGCCCACTCACAGTCAAACTGCTGAATTGCTCTGTCTGTGTGTAGAATGGAAATACTTGGAAAACAGGAGTGAACTGCAGCACATCTGCCTCATAGCTCAGTCTGTCCTGCAGGTGCAACAGGGACAGTTACCTGTGGCTCTGCAGGGAGTCACCACTCAAGGGCAAGTTGACAGCAGCATTTCGCTGTAGTCAGACCTGAGGTTTGAGCAGCAGCTCCCCTTGACCTCCCACAGCATCTCTGAATAGGCACATCCCCAGCTCCTTCATGTTCTGCCATCACACACTACAGCGAGGGCAGCTTTTCTGATAGGACTTTCTATCCCAAGTCTCTTCCTCATAGCTGACACCAGCCAGGTTTCCCAATCTTAAATTTGCAGTGAGCTCCAGAAATTGTTTGAGTGCCAGTGTTGTATATACAGATCTACACTTGAACTGTGGCTTTGTGCTGCTCCATTTCATTAAACAAGCTGAACAATTCAGCAGCTGGTTTTATGCCTCCAGGCACTTGGGTCATCTCTGACTTTTACTTGTCTCAAAGTTCACGTTTGCAATGAATGGCTTCTCTGGACAATGAGATAAAGTAAATGATAAAATCTTCCCCAAAGAAGTGGCTCCCACCAGCACAGAGCAGGGAACAAGCAGGGCTGGGACTCCCCTCACATCACATTTTTGCCAGCAGTTTTGCCATTTTTTGTCCTCCCTTTGCCAGCATCTGAATCGGGGGAGAGCTGCACCATCCCCAGATCTCCACCCTTAGTTCAGTGAGACAGCAGAAGCCAAGCCACAATTTAGCTCTCCCCTTCCAGAAGTATAACAGAGTCCTTTTCTGCCTTGGCTGCACAGCAGCAGCAGCGTTTGCTTCCCCCACACCCCAGCTTTTGCAGCCTTGAACTGAAAAGATCTCGATCAGGAGCTCAGCTCAGCAGCTTACAGCTTGTCACACATCACATCCCCATCGCTTTCAGCTGGGTCTGAGACTGTTTTGCAAGTGACTAACGTGGAGCTGCAAAAGATTTAAAGCTTTCTAATAAATGCCATGTCCCCCCTTCACTGCACACAGACACAGACACACACACTGCATTATTCTAATGCCCTGCTAAGCTTTCTAACTCCTTCTTACATCACACGACATAATCAGCCATTTGGCCCTGAGTCAGTGTTTCCATGAAGCAGAGTCAGTGTAAAAAGCTTTCAAGGCACTGGGATTGTTTTTGCTTCTGTAATGCTTTAAAAATGCTATATCTTGGGACTGAAGACTATTCAGTGAAAACACGGCATTTCTGGACGCCTTTCAGTTCTTGCATCAGAAATGCTGGCGCTGGGAACCAAATTGTTCCCATATTTGAGCTTGGTACCAAAACATCAAGGTTTTGTTTGTGAAGTTTGTAAAAACAAATGACTATAGACTTGAATATATTAATCATGGGGAAACGGAAACAGCTCCAGAGGACCGTCTGGCCCACTTTGTACTTTACATAAACAGCAGGTCTTTGCTTACCAGTGGCCACATTTTGGGCCAGATGAAAGCAATTAGGATGGTTCACATGTATGTTCAAGACTCAAGGCAATATCAGGGCATGCTGTGTTCCGACCAGCTCAGCACTGAAATGCCAGAGCCCATGGGTGACAGAATTCAGGGAGGTTTAGATCAGATATTAGGAAAAAATTCCTCACAGAAAGGGCTGTCAACATTGGAGCAAGCTGCCCAAGGAAGCTGTGAAGTCACCATCCCTAGAAGTGTTAAAACACATGGATGTGGCACTTGAGGACTTGCTTTAGTGGTGAACATAGAGGTGGTGCTGAGTTGATGTTGGACTTCAGGACCTAGGGGTTCTTTCCAACCTTAACGATTCTATGAATCCCTTCAGGAGTCTTTTAAGGATCCCTTTTGGGATCCCCTTCTAGCTGCTCTATGGGAATTGTATTCCAGCCTCTCAGCAGACATGTCCCAGCACCATTTCCTTATCCCTAAAGACACTTAGGTGCCATCAAATGTGGTGTGACACACTATCCATGTCATTTGACCACTGATAAATGTATTTCTCATCTCTGCTTATTACATGTTGTTATTCACCACTGCCCTGATTTATTTTGCTTTCCAAGGGGAGGAGTGGTGGAAACACTGTCAGGCCAGCAGCAAGGCCAGCAGCACACAGGCATTTTGGAGTATTTATGTCCATTCTTAGCCATCCCCTTCCTTTTTCTGCCAGAGTGCAATTTTTGCACTGGTTGCAAAGATTACGTGACACCAGTTGTAACTGCTGACAGGTTTAAATGTCATCTGAGAAAAGGAGTGGTGAGGAAGGCTGTGGTTTGAATTCTAACAGGGAGCAGGAGCTGGCTGGATATTGCTGGTTTTGGGGGGATGCTTAGGAAAGGACCAGAAGGTCTCTCTGCTCTGAAGAGATGCATTTAGCCAGCAGGAACAATGTTTTCTGGAAAAATGGTGTGTTTGTAACAGAAATCTTCAAAAACAGGTCTGCTGTCCTGTGGAAAATAGTAATTTTTTTTTTCCTAACAAAAAATGCTTTATTTTTCCTCATGGGGAGAGCTCCCAAGCCCAGCCTCATCCCCAGTGAGGCACCGTGACCAGGAACATCTTGATTTCCATTTGAAAGGGCATCACATGGTGACACAGGACATGTGTCTTGGCCCACAAAACTACCCAGCAAGAAAATCTCCCAGTCAGAACTTTTGGCTCTGAATTGAAAGGTTTGCCCCCAGCTCTTCAAGTTTCAACTTTTCAATCAAAAAAATCTACATTCTTTGGGGAAGGGGAGGGTGTTGGGGGTGTTTGTGTGTTGGTTTGTTTGTTTGTTTAGGTCCAGTAGAAAAGACAGTTAACTTCCCTTTTTCCTTGGGGTAGAGGTGAGCCATGTGTTGTCTCTAAAAACCAAATAATAGCTCCTGAGTTTATCTCAAAAAGAACCTCTAAATTTTTTGATGGTTATTATTAAGCAACAAGTTTTATCTGCTCATACCATCTCAGTACTAAGGGGGAAGTTGAAGAGTTTTCTAAGAACTTCTTAAACTGCCAGTGAAAACCAACATTAGAGATAAACCACAGTATCTGGAAATCAGAAAATAGCTTCTCTCCAGCTGTGTTATCAAGCAGCAGCACAGCCCTGTGAAGTGCATTCATTGTGCCGTGAGTGAAGAAAAAAATTGGGGAAAACACTGAGAAGCACGAGGTGTATTTTTGGGCATCCATTGATGTGCACAACCTCCATCTGAGAAAGGAAAAAAAAGCCCTTAATCCTTCAGATATATCAGGATGTCTCCAGATTATCAGAATCTAAAATTGGAAGAGATTGAAAAGTTATATATTTCTTTTATTTTAAAAAAATGTCTGCCAGAGTTTGCAGAAAAGCATTTGGCTGCTTCCAGGGGATGAGCAGGGACCAGCCGTGGTCCCTCTGCTCAAGGCAGCTCCACGTGTGTGTGTGCAGCACAGCAACCCTGATAATATTTTCCCTGATAATTTCCACATATATAGAATTATAGAATCATTTAGGCTGGAAAAGACCTCTAAGGAACCTTAAAGACCATCTCATTCCAACCCCCCTGCCATGGGCAGGGACACCTTCCACTAGATCATGTTGCTCCAAGCCCTGTCCAAGCTGACTTCCAGGGATCCAGGGACAGCCACAGCTTCTCTGGGCATCCTGTGCCAGGGCCTCCCCACCTTCCCCTTGAACTACTGAACACGGCCTTGGCAAGGATAAATATTGGACCCAATTCAGCTCTGACCAGGCACATCTCATGTGTGGAGACAAGCCACAGGATCTCATGGACCTGTAAAAAGAGTTTCCAGTCCTGGCAGACCGGAGAAAGAAAAAAGGTTAGAGCAGCAGATTTAAGAGCAGCCTGAGCCCAGGGTTATCCTGAATTTTGGAGGCTGAAGTGGTGAAGGTTCCTTCAGTCAAGTGGTGAAGGAACACCAACCTCATCACCAGCAGTGCAGGGCAAGCATGGCTCTGAGCCATCCCTTCTCCATCAAGGGCAAACACAGCCAGATCTCGGTGGGGGTTAATGAAGGCTCATTCTGAAGGCACACCAAGATGCCACCAGTGCTATCTTCACCAAATCACAGACTCATCAAGGTTGGAAGAGACCTTCAAGATCATCGGGTCCAACCATCAACCCAGCCCACCACAATCACCCCTAGACCATGTCCTCCAAGAACACTTCCAGAGACAGTGACTCTACCACCTCCCTGGGCAATTTACTGCAATGTTTCACCACTTTTTTAGTGAAAAAATTGTTTTAATACTTAATCAGAACTACCTTCTCTGACAATTTTTTTTTTTCTGATCCCCAGCCCAAGGTTTAGCCTAAGGGTAGAAGGTGGAGGCAAGGACCATGGGAAGAGCTTTTCGAAAAACACTGGTGTGTGTTTATTTCAGTGTAGTTACTTTGGAGCTACAGTAGGATAAATGGGCCTAAGACCTAGTTTAGATGTTAAAGGAAATGTATCTGACACTGACTTCAATAGACTAATTCCAGATTTATATTATACTGAGCCTAGAGCCAGTGAATACACAGCACAGTGATAATTATAGAGAGCAATATAGAAAAACAAATCACCATATTAAGAGAAACAAATAGATTCTGGAAAAGTGCCATGTTTTTAAACTGGGCCACAGTGACTCGGCCTGGTTGGTGCCTATTAGATCATCCTCATGTCCAGGCATTTGGTTTCTATATCTTAATCATGTTGAGAAGCTCAGGCAGAAGAAAGAAAAAGCAATTATCTTTCCCTTAAGAGAATGGTGTGTTTAAATAATAATAATAATGATGAAAGGACACTGGGCCAAATAAAAACCACAGCAAAATGAAGGGAAAGGCAGATTTGATCCGACAAGACTTTCTCAGGCTTCCAGAGAGCATTTTCTCCTGCTCTGCAAACCCCCCTCCCCCAGTCTCCCCAGTCCACACAAAGCCAGAAGTTAAAGGTAAACATCTGTTTCTGCTTGCTAACCTTTCTTTCCTGAGGAGGCTCTTACTGCTGACAAGGGCACTGCACGTATTTCACTCAAAAGATCAAGCGAGGATAAAGGGAGCGGTTTCCTGCTCCTAAAAGCCGCCCGTGCCAGCTCGGTCATGCTGCTTAAGCACGGCCCTTCGTCATCGCCAGCATGAATGAAAAGCCAAGGCAGCCCTGGGACACAGAGAGATCTCTTATAAATCAGAACAGAGAGCTGACTCCTGGCTCTGACATTACCAAGCCACCATTTTTGACCTGTTTGTCATCGCTTGGTCCTCCAGGCATCGTCTCTGCGAGCCACAGCGTGGAGAAGGGCTGGGAGCAGCAGGAATTCCCCTGGGAAGTGGTTCTTGCCCTGCATGCAGCAGCACATCAGCTCCCCAGCCCAGCCACATCCCTCCTGCCTCGCCTGGGGCTCCAGTGCTGCCCCTTTGAGCTGCTCCCCAGGCCCTGCATCACCCTGTTATGCAAAGCCAAGTGACATTTTATTTAGGCTGCTTCGGAAGAGCAGGAAGAAAAGACACAACGCAATGCTTTCCAAATGCCCTCAAGCCCTACCCTTTCCATCCCTATTTTTCATCTGCAGCCGTGGAGCTCCTAAGTGCCCCTCTCTCTGCCTGGGCAGACCCTGAGCCCCCGCTCCATCGCCCTCTCTCCCAAGCGGGGCGCCTGCCCGCCGGCTCCAGCTGACCCGGCACACCCCTCGCCCTCTGAAACGTTGGAGAGATGAGATCATCCAGAGCAGCTCTAAGACAAACATCCTGACAGCTCTTGCTAACATTTTCCACAGGTTTCTCAAGCTCCATTAGCTCTTGCTAGATTCTATCACGCAGCAGTCGCCATAATTAATGGCTTGTGTACTTTTGCACACACGGGTTCTTGTAATCCCCCTGCTCCTTTCTAAACAGAGTCAAAATCACCATCCCAAGGCAGCAAACATGGTCAGTCAATCCATAGCTTGGCAACCACTTAGAACCTGTTTGTTTGACAAATTTCCCTCTGTTCTTCCCACCTATATGTATTATGCTAAAAAAAACCCATGACCACCTCCCTTGTAAGGGGTGAGACATAACAGAAGGGCATAAACCAAAGTAGTAACTCAACTAAAAACCTTCATCTCAGCAATTTGCCCACAAGGCTTGGGGACCGAGGAAAATAGACCCAAACATTCTTGTCTGGATCTAAGCCTTGCCTAGAGCCATGATGAGGGGAAGTGATGAAAGTTAGAGGAGAGGGGCAGCCCTACGGAGGCAGTGCTGAAAGGGAAATAGAAAAATGCAAGCTGTGAATCTTTCCATTCTCCCAGGTGAAGGCCAACACCTCTTCCTGCCCCACAGCAGCATCCAAACATGCCCCTGGTGCTAAAAAAAGTGGTTATCACAAGGGGACATTAATGGGCACATCAGCAGCACCTACAGAGTCATCATTGCTGGTGCTGTGGTTCAGGCAGGAATTGCTGACATTTACAGTGGATACCGTGGTGGTTTAAGCAGTATTTGGGTTTAGGAGCCATTACATTATTGTGAAATATGCACACTGTTGGTGGATGCTTAAAGTGCTGCTACGCTGTGGCATAAACTCAGTATTAATTTTGGCTCCACAGAGGAAATTGGAAATGGTGCCCTTGAAATTATTATGCTGAGCGAAATTCAGCAACAGGGGAAAAGACAGCCTGGAGGGAAATAAGAGAAAATTTACTTCAGGCAGCCAAAAAGACCCCATGGGACTCACTCAGTCCAGGCTTAGGGATGTGGAGGATGTTGGGGGCAGCCTGGTAGGATGTGGGGGCTCCAGCATCAGAGCCCCACACCCCTGCTGTGCCTTCCTTAGCCCCAGCTGCTAGAAACCCTGAGAGCCCCCGGGGATGATGTTGTGCCTGTGAAGTGTCATTTGCTCTAATTTTAGCCCTGTTTATGTAACTGCTGTGTGATGGGAAGGTGCCACTCTCCTGGAGGGGCTGTGCTGAGGACAGAGCCTGTACCCACACCCTCAGAGCAGGACCCGTGTCTGCCAGGGCCTTCTGCCCCATGCAATGAGTGCAGGCAGAACCTGAAAGGATGATACCTGAGTCTTACAGGCTGTATGCTGACAGGCAGTAGATTATATAAATACATTTTTATATACATATGTATGTATTTTTTTTTCAAAAGCTGTAATATCAATAATATATATAAAAAATAAAGAACCCTACTTCAACTGTCACCCCAAGATATCCCCCCACTAACTCCACACATCCTGACCTCTCTGGAAAGAGCTTTGCAGAACCCAAATGACCAGCCCTGGTCTGTGGGCAGAAGGGATTCAAAGTCTGTTTGAATGAGCATCAGAAATAAGTGGGGTTTATTGAACTGAGATAAATTCTTGGAACTCATCCATGTAGAAAGGAAATGCTCAGAATTCATCTGAGAGTTGACTCAGACCTGCCCTTTCAACCTCATATCCTGACATTACAACCTGTCTATAAAAAACAAAAAAAAAAACCAAAAAAAACCCAAAAAAACCCCAAACAATAAGAAGACGAAAAAAATTCTCTGCTGGGGCTTCAACATATAGCAGAACTGAGCTCAGAGAAAGAGGAAACAGAAAACTACAACCCTTGAATAGCTCCATGGGAACCACTGTTGGTGTGTGCTCTCCTTCTCTGGCTTAGGAGAGCAAAGCCCTGCAGCTGGAGCTGAGGCAAGGACCCAGCTCTACCTGGCCACCATGGGACTACACATCCCAGGCATTTTAGCTGGGAGCTGACAGGGGAAGCAGCTGTTCCCACTGCCCCAGAGCCTGTGACGAGCTGCAGGGATGTCTCCAGCCTGGCAGCATCCCTGGTCCCCCCAGCTCATCCCCCACAGCTGCAGGGTGCAGACCGTGGTGTGATGGAGGGGGGACAATCCCCACCAGCTTTTGGAGGAAAGCTGTGAGCAATCAGTGGATTTTCTTGTTCTCTCCCAGGATTTGCAGGAGCGGAGGTCTGGCTTGGTATGGCTCAGATTAGTTTTCATATATATAAAATTCTGCTGGCAACACAGCTGCCCTTTATTTAATGCAGATTGTGTGAGCTCCCCAAGTAGAGAAACCATTACCTCACTGACTGGATACGATTTCTCAGCTCCCTGCCTTCAATAAAAATTCTAACACCTGCAAACTTTTTAAACAAATTATGTATATTAGAGCAGAACCTCTTCCCCCTCCACATTCTCCTGAACTTGCAGCCATGTGTCTTGAAACCAAATCCCCTCCAAGACATCTGGTCTGTGCTGGTGTGGTTATTACAGGCTCCCCTGTGGTGCTGGTGGCACCGAGCCCATGGACCTGCTCCACAAAGGCCACTGTGTAGCCAGGGCTCCCTCTGCCATGCTGGGAATCCAATGGATCACTTTCAAGAGTTCCTTAAAAAATAAAAATACAAACATTTTTGCATGTAAATGCAAATTGAAAGGATGGACAGCAAAGGGTGAATTGAATCCTCAGCTTGCTTCTGCAGGTGTGAATACTGATGTTAGAGGCTGAAACACCTCACAGAAGCTTTTATCATAGATCAGTGCACAGGGGTACCAGGAAAATGTCTGGGCTGCAGAGACCAATAGGTAGGGGAGAACAGAGGTCTCCAGCTCACATTCCTGGGTGCAGTCCTCTGAAAAGCTGCTTTGCCCCCTCACCCCAACAGTAAAAAATGTTCACTTGAGCTCTTGAGCAGCTGCTAACTAGGAGCCAGGCATGTTTCCACCAGACCCAGCACCCAGAAGTGCTTAATTCAGATGTGTGCCAACAGATTTGCTAGAGCAGGGCCCAAGAAAAGGCTCATTCATCTAAAGAAACCCAAACTTGTTTTCTTTTTCCCCAGATCTTCTGAGCATAATTCCCATCCCAACAATAACCTGAAAGAATGAGAAAAGAGCTGCAACCCCCCACATCTCCCCACATCCTTGTGCAGCAGGAAAGCCCACGTGGAAACCTCATGAGCAGCCTCTGTCCTGGTGACATTTCCAGCCCAGTCACTAGGTCAGAGAGAGCACGGACAAGTTTAATTAAACATCCAGACTGTCTGGTGTTGCTTTATTATCACCTGAGCCTTCCCACTGCTTCTCAAGTGAGACCTGAGGCACAGAATCCTGAAAACGAATTAACAAGTTTATTTTGGTTGATTGACCCAGACTTTGGAGCCACAGGAGAAAGAACAAGGGCTTGAAGTTCAGCAGAGCTCGGTGCCAAGTATCACTCCTCAGTGACAGCCCAGAGCTCAGCAGGAGATGTTTGACTTTCCCTACCCAACGTCCTGTCACCGACAGCCTGTGCAAACCATGCAAATGCTGCAATTAGTATCAGAGATAAACCAGATCCATTAGTAGATGGAAGGGGAACTCAATCTGTTTTACAAATGGAAATGAAGTAGCAGCCTCAATTATAGGATTTTTAAAAACATGCAATTTAGCAAAATGTTGATTTCCTTTTCGTTTACTTCGTTCTTTGTCTTTCAGATACTTCAGCTCAAGTAGCAGGCAGTATATTAAACGACCAGATTTTGGCAATGTATTTAATAATCAAGCTCAAATAAGTGCTCTTAGGAAATAATTTTATTTACAGTTCATCTGGGGAAGAATATTAAAGCTTGAGGATTTGGCTAAAATTATTACCCTACAGTAACGTATTTTGAAGGAAGGCACTTGGGCCGTGGATGACTTGTACTAGTGAGTCAGAACACAGCATTTGACCTTCCCAAAAATTCATCATCTATTTGGGACACAGGGCAAGATTTGTCCTCCAGCTTCCCCCAGCCAGGATGGGCAGATCACCACCACAACAGCTTTAGCACCTCCCTTACCCCTGCTGCACCCTGAGCCCAGCAGGGAAGTTCTGGGGTTCCTGGCAAGCAGCTGAATCACTCCTCATCCACCAGATTCCCTCCTCCATACAGTTGCTCTATGCACAGATATATTTCACCACATATTCTGCAGCAAGGCTGGAGTTTGGGAACACTACATGAAGATATTTCAGCATGTATATGCCTGTATAACAACTTTGTTTTTTAATTGGTCCAGCCCACGTTACTGTTTAAATAATTGAAGGTGCTCAGCATTAAACATATTTTGCCATGCTTTCCCCATGGCACCTTTCCCACTCCAAACTGTTTGGAAGCTGAACAGAGACTAAGCATTAACTAATTAAATTTCTCAAAACAAAGGTTAATTAGTGTGTTTATTTTGGATTATGTATGTATTGAATTATTAAACACTATATGGTACCATAAAAAAAAAAAAAAGGAAAGAAAGATAGAAAAAGGGCAGGCTGAAAGGAGGAAACATTCCTAAGCCCAAGGAACAGCTTCTCTGGCTGCCTTGCAGCTACATTAACCATTTGTTCACAACCCCAGCATGTGCTTAAAAAACACAGGGTCTTTCTTTAAGGCTAAAAGCAAAAGTCCTGCCAATCCAGAAGGAAAGTCCAGCAGCCCTGAACTGTGACTATGGCAGATTTGTGTCATTGTAGGACAATGCACAGGGGAGCTGCACAGATCCCATATTTGGCTCAGGAAATGTGGTGCTGGGCACCTCACCTGACACACCTGCTCCTCTTCCAGCCCTGTCTGCTGTGCCTGACACAGCAGCCACTGAGGACCAGAGCTCCCTCCCAGGGCCCATCAAACAGCAGCATTTCTCTTCTCCCTCCAAACCACCCCCTTTTCCTTTTTGGTCCCAAGGTGGAAAGTTTGCAACATGCAGCCAATCTTCCAAATACTTAAATATACAATTATCTGCCTGCAGGCCAAGGTAGTGACTGGAGTCCAAGAGCCAGAACACACTAAAAGAGACAAGCTGGTGAAGATTCACCCCAATTCCAGTTCCCACTCATACAGGCCCTATAGCTGAAACATCAATTCCAAATGATATATAGATAAACCACTGGCAACAAACCCGAGGTAAGAAGATACAGACTAATACCCATCATGTTGTAATTACTTGGCAGTGTGCAAATACACCTACCTGCCCTGAGAGGAGGGCACACAGGGCACTGTTTTCAAAGCACAAAGGAATCTAAAAAGCTTGCTTGCCTTCTCAAGATTATTATGTAAAGCAACACTTCATATATGCCTGGCCTACAGCAGTGGGAACAGTGTCAGGTTTATCTATGTGAGCATTTCCAGCATGCCTATCATGGTGGGTTTGTGATTCATTCTGTCTGAAGAGTCTTATGACAGCTGATATGAGAACCCTTCTTCATCACCAGAATAAGGCTCTGCATTTCAGATTTCAGCTTGTTTTCTTACAAACAGGAGTCCTGAGTCAGTTACAAAATTAATTTCTTCTTTCAAAGCATCCTCCATTGCTGCAGTGAGCAATAACCTGTGTTGTTGCCCAAACAGCAAACAAAAAGTGGACTCACAAACACTTCTCAGACAAGAGATGATCCCTGATTTGTGCTTACCTAGAAGCCAACCAACACCTATAAAAGTGTCTTCCGTTTTGCCCCATGTAAATACAACATAAAGTTCAATATAACCTTGGAGATGCAGCTTTCCAGGACTCTCTGTCAGATGAACTCTGCAGGAACTTGGGGCTGAAAAGGACAGTTCATTGAGGATGGGTGTCAGAAGCAAAAATGGGTCAGTTCCTGCTTTATCACTTTGTGATTGCTGGAGCACTATCAGGAGGTGCAATCAGAGCTGCAGCTGACACCTCCAGAGGAGCCATAAGTGCCTTCAGCTGCTTGTTCTCACCCTGATGTCCTATTCCTGTCCTTTGAGGTCAGAATTCCTCCTCAGTCCTGAATCTCTACTGGATTGCCAGTTATTTGTCACCAGACTTTTTTTCAGATTCATTACCTGATCAGGGGGCCAAAGTGGATAAACTCATTTTACAGCCATTGCTTATGAAGGAATGCAAATAAAATTGTCTCTCTGAGGGTTTTTTCTCCTCTGCTTAATATTTTTTCAAATGCATTTTTATCAAGGAAATAAAGGAAATAGTCTTTCTGCAGATCTAAGAAGGCAAACCTAAATAAAGTCACTTTATTGAGTGACCTGATACCAACACCTGCTTTAAAGACAAAACTCCCTTCTTTTTAAATTCAAGTATTTTTGTTCTGCTGTAGAAGTGAAAACATATCTTTGAATGACAGATATCTCAGAAATCTGCTTTCATTCCCCTTTTCTCCTTCCCTGACGATCTTAGGTTTCACATTCACACCCTTTGGGAAAATTGCCTGGGAAACTTTTCTGATGATTTGCTGAAGGTCATCTACAGTAAATGTGGTACAAAGTGAACCCAGATCTCAGGCTTTGCAAATGTTCATTATGTAAATTACAGGAGCTGTGAAGATGGAAATGAGGCATACAGATGCTGTTATGCACGAAAAAGCAGAGGGGAAACTTCAGACTTCCCTTCACTACAGAGGCAGTTGCTGTCTGTAGGCACTCTCCTTCCTCCCCATGGTTATTTCCAGCATGAAAAGGCTTCAGGTTCTCTGTGGCTGTTGGTTCAGAAATGACTGGCTCTGTGCTCCTCCATGTAGGTCGAGGACTGGGATAGATCTTTAAATTCACCACATATCTGGGGAGAATCACGGGACAAATGCAACTGCAGCCTGGATGGGAGGAAATGGGGAGGGTGTCTGTGCAGGGCATTTATCAATTCCCATCCACGACCTGCACTTCTGGGGTGTGTCTTGTTGACTGCCTCAGCCAGGGCTAGTCCTGAGGAGCAATGTATCTGTGTTGTGAATTGCAGTGCAGAGACGATCCAGTGGAGAAGATAAAGATTCAGCCCTTGATTTCGTGCATCCTCGGGCACATTACTTGGAGGCCAGATTTTGAAAGATGTTAGAGATCAAAGGATGAAGAAAGATAACCAGCTTAATTTTCAGCTCTATTCCTGGGCATGTGTTTCCTGAACATTTCAATAGGAAATAAGCATTTTTGTGCTTTTTAAAAAATAATTCTAAATGCCTTTGGGTAGATGGTTTCATCATGAAGAGCCAACGTAAGTTTAAGTGGCAGATCTTAAATTGCACATTGTTTCAGTTTCCTACCAGGGGAGCGTAAATCCCCTTTTCTTTGATTTCTCCCAGGTCTTGCTCAGGTTTGATGCACAATTCTCCTCTAAACAATAAATACCATTAAAGACACTCCAAGCCTGATTTCAAGCAGTGATGAGTGCTCAGCCAGTAACGGGAGCTACTGGTGTTCAGCTCTGTTGAAACTCAGCTGCTGCGTCTCATGTTCAGTTCCTCAAAAATGAAGACATCAAAAACTCGAGACTGTTTTGGTAATTTTGCCCTAAAAGCTCAGAAGGGAAGATGTGATGCAGACATATTGATGATGAGGTGGAAGGACAATGCCCAGCCAGGTGCTCTCCTGTCAAGGGGCTGGGACTATCCAGGGCAGATGGGGTGGGAGAGAAGGGCTCAGCCTTCCCCCACCAACCTCACCAAAGATCTGCTGTGACCTGCAGCAAAAAAAGCAAGAAAAAAAGGAGAGGAGCAGTAAGACAGCACTGGAAGGGAAATTCCAACTCCTTGACCTTGGGACAACCTCACCCTGCATGTTAACAGACAAACAAACAGGGGAAAAATTATGAAATTGCCTCAAAATGGAAAAAAAAAAAAAAAAAAAAAAAAAAAAAAAAAAAAAAGGCCAGAAAAAAAAAGATTTGTTGAGTCATCCAACAGTGTTCGAATCAAGATATTTTCTTAGCAACTGTGCTAAAAGACTAAATGTAACACATTCTGGTTTGGCTTTTCCTTCAGCAGCAAGATTTATTTGCATTCACACATGGGGATCTGGTTTACAATAAGGTTCTCCAGCCCTTTCATTTCTTTCATTGTTTCCATCATCTATCTTGGGTAGAAAATCTCCTTTGGTGAAAAAATCCACACCAGACAATCCCGGGGCAGACCATGCCCCACCATGCCCATCTCTGCTTGGAGAGGTTTTTGTCTGAAGGGCCATTTTGAGAAGCAGGAAGGTTTTGTCCTCGGCCCCGTGCTGCGGAGCCTCATTCCCCTAGAGGAGGAACTTGTCCTCCACCAGCCCCAGGTTTCGCAATGCACTTAGGACACATCTTGCACTGGCCTTGATTTATGCAGAACTGTTGGCTAATCTCTTTTATGTAATCACCGATAGCTGTTCCTAAAGGCTAAGTCCCCAAAATGGAAGGAATGAATTAAAGGAGACAGATGTGGTTTGGCCGGCTCCGTGTTCTGATTACAGCCTCAGAAATGACCTCGTTAGTTTGTGCCAATTTAAGCAGGGGTTCAACCACACTGCACACCCACCCCAGCAGGAACATTCAGGCTTTCTGCTGTGCAGCCCAGTTTCACAGTCTGATCCCACTCACACCAAAGCCACTGGAATCACTCCAGGTTTATTCTGCTGAAATGCGATCAAAGTCTGGTCAAAAGTCGCCTGAGTTTTTGTTTACCCCAGATCCCCTTGCTTGGCACTGCTGCAGGCCTTGGGAGCTAAAGGAATGCCATTCCCCCACAGAGCTGGCTGCCTTTGGTCACCCAGAAAGACTCGGGGAAGGCGAAAGCCCTGAAGTTCCTTCAGCACCATCTCCAGGTCGAGAATCAGCCTGAGCTCAGTGACCCACTTGGCCCTCGTGGCTGCACATTGCCCGAGTCTGCAGGCACAACGGGATCCGGAGGAACGATATTCCCAGCACGTCTGTGATGCACAGACCTGTCCATCAAACAGGCATTCGGGAGTGGGCAGGGTGTGAACAAGCCTGGTGAGAGACTCAAAATCCTGAGAGAGAAGAAGATGCAGTGTCTGCTCAGCCATCCCCCCTTCCCCGCTTAGAAGTAAAGATGCCTTTTGTTTTAGGGATGGAGCCACAGCCTGGCTTGCACACCCTGGTGGGAGACCCTCCTCAAACCCTCCTCTTTAAATTTTCCCCATGGAAAAATATTGCCCAGCAGGGCTGCATTTAGATTCCCTTCCTTCACCAAAGCTGCCCTGCCGTGACCGACTTCAGGGGTAGCTGGAGCAGTCCCACAAGCCTTAGAGAATTATTTCCCAGTTTATGTAAACTGAGCACCAGCTCAGTAAAAACAGGAAAGATTTATGCTTGGCAAACATTTCCAAGGAGCCAATATTTCCCTGTTACTTACTCGTGGCTTGTGAATACAAACCTCACACAGCTGGTACCTCCACTAATGATCCCATTACAATATGTATTGAGCTGATACTCCGTGATATCTCATTGAGGTATTCATCCATGTCAGAAAGGATTTGTCCATAAAAACATCTCCTCTCACACCATCATAGGATGCTGCATTCATTCCTCCTTCCTCTGTCATCTGATGCTGCCTAATCCCACTCACTGACATCAATCACAGGGGGAAAATAAGACAATTAACTAGCAATTAATTAAATTATAAACTGTAAGGAAGAGCAGAATATTTGTAAACCTTAATAGCCTTATTAACATGCACATTACCAGCCAGTTGCACAATCCTACTGCTAAGGGTATCTGTGCACATCTGTGACATCACACAGACTTTAATCAAGGGGTTCACCTCAGAGGGCTGCGTGGTGGGATGAGGAACCTGCCTGGCCAGCCTGCAGCTGGGATGGTACAGGTGCTTTACACCTCCCTTCCTGCAAAAAGCTGGAGTAAGGATCCACAGAGCACGAGGGGTGCTGCAGCATCCCTCCAGCTGTGGCTGCCGTGCCTTCAGGACACAAGGGTGTGAGGATAGCAGTTCTCCCTGTTTCCTGCACAAAACAGGCATCTCAAGGGGTGTGGAGGCAGCAGGAAGCTCTGCCAGCCCCTGGGCTCTTCAGATGAGTGTACTGACCTGCAACAACTCAGAGGTGACAGCCACCCTGCCCAGGGCTCTCTCAGGGATGGAGCAGGCACCCAGCCATCAGGACTGGTGAGCCTCGGCTCCATCCCAGCAGGGATACTGACATTTCTGCTGCAAGGACACATGGTGGGACAGGGCCTGAAAACCCACCAGTGACCCTAACAATGGATTGTTGCTATAAAACACACATGCAATGTGGCTTTGCTTAAAGCTGTTTCCTGGAGGACTAAAGGAAGGTAAGTAGGAAAAAAACAAGGGCAGGTCAGGCACCTTCTGCAAGGTCACAGCAGCTCTTGCAGCTCTTGGTGGCAGAGGCTCCATCACTGGGGAACTGGGCTCAAAGCTTAATGCAGCAAGTAACAGGGCCTGACCTCTGTTTGAATGTCACGAGACAGGAAGAAAAATCCAATCCAACACAAGCCATGAGTGAGAGCATGAAGCCACAGCCAGACCCAGACAAGGTACCAGGACTGAAGGCATTGCAGTGCTCATGTTGGCACAGCATCACTGCTGGTCCTCAGGTCCCCTGGGAATAACCTTCACACCCTCGGGGCTCGCTCACTTTTTTCATACTATTTCTGTACTGGTTTTGTCTTGGAAAGGTGACCAAATCAGTCCATCCAATATACACCAAAACCTTGACTTCCTCCTAATCTATTTGTTCTGAAAGAAGTACCACGTGAAGCAGGAGAGAGACCTACTAAAGCTGGGAAATTAGAGTGTAGAAGATGGATAGAGCTGTAAATCAGGTCTGCCTCCAAGAGCAGGTATAGCCCAACGAGGCCCTGCCATCTGCCCTCTCTCCAAATCAGCCACATCCCAAATCTCAGCTGTGTTAACTCTGGTTCCAGTCCAGCGTTATTTCTGTAACACGTGAACTGGGATGACACGCACCCAGCCCGTTCATTTATTTGTGGAGTGTGGACTGCTGACTGATGGCCAAGTGCTAATAAAAGCAGTGCTCTCCCTCCTGTGCCATTCCATGCTGGATACTGGCGGCGGGCTGGACCTCTGGGCGCACGGCGCTCGCTGGGAGTAGCTGGGGGTCGTCAGTGAGCAGCACCTTCACATTTTCATTCTTAATTTTGATGGATCTGTAATGGCACATTGTTTTCTCTCCCAGTTGGGCTCTATATTTAGCCAGGGGTTCTGTCCTCAGCTTGTGTTTCCTGGTGAGGCTGGTAGCTAGCGCTGCTCTGCTGTCGGAACGCCTGTCTCCCTTGTCAAAGCGCGGCTGTTTTGGGGATGCGTGAGGCAGTCAGATGTGACAGAAGCTGAGAGGTTTCTTTCACAGCTAGGAAGGGAGAGGAGGGAGCCAAGCACTTCCATACCCACCCCAGGAGCTCCGGTCCCCTGGGAGGGCTGGAATCCGATGCCGGCTGGCGCTGGGAACACCCACGTTCGGCTAACCTGACTGCAGTGTTCACTGCAGGATAATTGGCTCTGAGGAGGCGTTACAGCAAGAAGAAAAAAAAAAAAAGTCAATCAAAGAAGGTGGGACATCAGACATTTTAAAAATAACCCAGGGTGAAGATCCAAGAAGCTGCAATGACCGGGGGCCAGACTGGATTCCCTGAGCCCAGCTGATGGCCGGGGTATTGCTGACCTCTGCGGAGTCTGCTGGGTTGGCGCTGAGGCCAGTGAGATCAGGATCTGGCCCAAATGGCCTGGCCTCCCGCTGCACCCCACGCTGTAACTATCCAGGATGTTGACACATTCGACTCGCCACTCGTTTGTGGGACTAATTACACATTCGCATTTGTCTGCGCTCGCTGGGCTCCTAGCAACTGCAGTCACAGTCCTAATTAAAATAATAGACTGAGATTGGTAACATTACTGATTTAACAGGAAATTAGAAGAGTTACGTTCGCAGAGTTTAGGTAATTGACACCAACAGCGCTTTCGTTGTAACGGGTGTTCTGTGATTGATTTCATTCCCCAGTCAGACCTAAAAGCAGCCTGGGAGCATATCCCACCATCAGATTACAGTACAGGAGAATTAAATGGCTATTACACCACTGCCTGCTCTAGAGCTGGCAGCTGCAGGCTCAGGCACGGCTTTGAGCTTCCAAACCAAACATTAGCCCTAAAATTATAAGCCTAGTGTAAAACAAAATGTCTTCAGCACAACATGTTCAGTACTCCTTGTGTGAGTGTCCCTGCACGGTGCCCATCCGAGCACTCCTGCCCGGGGAGGGGGCTGCAGGCAGCACAGGAGCAGCTCCTGCATCCTGGGATGTCTCAAACACCAGTGCCCTGGAGGTACCACAGGTTCCCATGGGCAGACAGAAAGGCTCTGAGCACACTGGTGACCATGGAATATTCTGGGCACACAGTGGTGGAGCTCAGAGCAGGAGGCGATGGGGAATGCTCAAGGTGTGTGAGATTTATGGCCACGTTGAAGGGAGAAGGGTTCCCTGTGCTAAACCCATCCTGAAGTTCTGTGTGTGGTAATATTACCAGGCAGCAACATTCTCTCATTCTCTTTCTCTCAGAATGAGAACTGGATTTCTGGAGATGGCCCTGCTCATTTCCACAGTGGTCTAAGTCCAGCTGGGTCCATATGAGCCTCAGAAAGATGACTCAGTGACTTTTTTCTGTTAAGGAAACTTCTGACTCCACAATCTTAGAAAGGTTTGGGTTGGAAGGCACCTTAAAGATCACCTAGTTCGAGTCCCCCTACCTTGGGTGGTTCATATATGTTATTCATTAAATAAATCCTGGCACTTTCTACACAACAGGCTGTTAAGACAGAGTGATTGCCTCAAAAATGAGGTGGACACTCTTGGTGCCAGTAGTTGCAGCTGGGGCTGGTATCTTCTGTTGCCACCTCTCTCCCCACAGCCTGGGCCCACAAGGGCAGATGGGTTTCTAACCTGCCCTGAGTGTCACATCTCCTCCAATTCCCTCCAGTGACGAGGCTGAGCTGTCCAGCAAGGTCCCTGTGCTGGGTTGTGCTGGGTAGTTCCCAAAGGTCAGACCTGAAAAATGAGGAGAGTGAGAATGGACAGTTCAGGGAGATTCCAGGGGTGAGGAGAGGGGTGTCCAAAGGGCTTTACACAATGTCACCACTGTGACAACGTGTGACACTTTATTAGCTACACCCCCGTGGCAGGGCACCTACAATGCTTTTTGTGGGACTCAAAACCACTCACTGAGTTTGACTGATTAACAGCTTTTGTACACCAAGAAATATAATTTCTGTCTGAACACCTCTAGATTGAGACACTCTTTGGACACACACATAAGTCTGCTTTTGAAGAAATGCCTGCCTGTAAATTATTATGAAAACTGTGTATGAAATGCCAAAATTGCACAAATTTGTAAGAATATTAGTTAATAGTCATTTGCTCCTTTGGACTCTTTTCTATTTGCAGACTTGGAAATGTGTTAGGAAGAACAAAGTACACGTGGTCTGGACTTTCGTATCTGATATTAATCCCAGCACAACAGGGCTATAAAATGTTTTCATGAACATATATGTCTTCTGCAGAGAGCTTCATGGGATAATACTGCCAGGAGAGATGCAATGTAGGAAATACCCATCCACGGTTTATAAATCCTATCCATCTCGGCATGTCTCGGGGAGTATTATCAGGGCCCTGGAGAGCTACTGCAAATGCTACTCTTGCAGCTTGCATGGATAATTGTTTATAAAAGTCTTCCTTCCCTTCTGCTGTGCCTGGGAACGATTATATCCAGAAGGCATTTGTTGTGTCCGTCTTGTTTGGCTCCAGCAGCTCCCAGAGGTATCACACATGGGATGCTCCAGTAAAGCCCTTACCTTCCTGTTGAGCATGAACAAGAGGATTCAGCTACAGCACAGACTTTTTTCCCTGTGCTTTCTCCAGCTTTCAGGTGGCAAATGACAGTCTGGGCTTTAATCACCCTGTGTGTGCACTGAAATGCACTGGGGCATTTGCCTCTGCAGTGTTTTTGTATCCGAGAGATTAAACCTCTCTGCTATTGGCAGATACCTGACCTCATAAATAAAATTAAGTGCCATCATCTTCTCCCTGGGTTTGCACCGCACCAATGGAGCAAATTGGGGGTTTTCAATTTCAGGTTTTTTCTCCTGGAGCAGGTGATTCCCACTACCACAAGGGCAGCACCCTGTGTCCAATCCTGCTCTCCTGGAGTCCGTGGGAAAGCTCTGGGTGATCCGAACGGCCCAAGGAATTCATATCCTACGGGTTTGGGATGGGGGGAAGCCTCAGCTCCAGACACCGAGATCCAGTTGTGCCTGACAGAGCCAGGACACACGGCACCCCAGCTGCCTCACGCTGCCATAAATCGTGATCCTCGTGACACAGCCAAGTTGGAAACACATGAGAAAGCTTAAAGTGGCTTGTTTGAACACTGAAAAAGCAGGTGGTAGGCTCTGTTTGATCCCGAATGAGAGACGGCGCCGGCACAGGGCCGCTGGTCAGGAGAGCGGAACAAGGCAGGCCACGTGCAGGGATATGGCAGGCGAGCAGTGGGGTGTGCGAGGGTGACGTGGTCAGTGGGTGAGTGAGGGACAATGCCCTTGTCACTGTGCCCAGGCTGGAGCAGGGCAGGACTGACCCTGTCCCGGTGAGAGAGAGAAACAGGCCGTGGCTGCAGCCGGGCCAGCACTGATGGCCGAGGCAGGAACAGGGCAAGGGAAGCTGTGGGGAGCTTCCCCACACACCCCGGCCACAGGTCAGCCCTGCGGGGTCACCTGTGGCTGCCGAGAGCCTCCGTGGGTGACACCCGCCA
>VZRH01001410.1:1442708-1483774 GCA_013397555.1 Urocynchramus pylzowi
GGGGAAATGGCGGCAAAGGCGGTGCCCAGGGGAGACCCCTGAGGAGAGATGGCTGAAGGGAGACCCCCGAGGAGAAATGGCTGAAGGGAGACCCCCGAGGCGAAGGCCACTGAGGGGAGACCCCGGGGGAAAGCGCTGAGGAGGGGCCGCTGAGGGGAAACCCCTGAGAGGGGGCGGCTGCGGAGTCACGGTTCTCATTTATGGGGGTTCATACCCTCCTCTCATGTGGCCCCTTCTCAGCTGCCTGTCACAACCTCCCTCCACCCCTCCGTTTGAACACCTCCGCTACCTCCATCCTTCTGCAGAATGCGCCGAAAAGGGAGGCAGGAGGCCGCTGGCACAGGAGCGGTGGTGGGGCTGTGTCAGCCATAGCCCCTTGCACAGTGGCCCTGGGCCAGCCACAATCTGAATAAAGCCATCAGATACCCTCGTGCGACTGATGGAAGGACCCCACGGCTGAAATCTCAACAACATCAATATTTTTTTTCTAAATACACAGAGTCCATATTGAGACTCACATTGTCTGAGCTGCTCGAGCGCATAGAGGGAGGGGAGGGCAATAAAAGGCATCATCGGGCTTTGCCTTCCCGTTCCTATACCAAAGATAGAGAATATTATAAATTTAATAGATCTTTTTCATTATTCATAGCTTGCTTGTGGAAAGAAAAAATCATAATAGCTTGGTGTGATATGTCAGGCATCTATAATTCATGGCACTGAGATCACACAGCCACCATACAGTGGGAGTTCACAGAGTGAGATGTTTGTAATTAATCTGTGAAAAGAAAAACAAAGGCAATAAACTAGGAAGGACAATAAATGAGGGACAGATCCTTCCACCCGCACTGACGTGGGATAGTAGTTGGCCAGAAGTGTGAATAATCCCTGGCTAAAAACTGTAAAATTAGCCAGGAAGTGGCTAGGAGATTTACAGTAAATGGTAAATTCATCACTGGTTGGTTCATTAGAAATCAGGCAGACTGTGTTGCAGTTTGGATAACAAGGTGCTAAAAGCAGCAGAGTGGCCTGTGCTTAAGCTGAGCTTGGGTCAAAGTGTGAGGAGACAAGAGCTCTCCAGCCAGGTCTCCAGGCTGTGCAGGTGGTGCAAGGCAGCACTGAGACCATTCACTGGCAACCAGGGCACTCCCCCTGCCTTCCCCGTCCTGCAGGCTGGGAGATGCCGGCTCAGGGAAGGCTGGAAAGTTTGGCATCCCCCTGGAGTATTTTCGTGGACCTCATTGATTTCAGCAGGACTGGGGCACACGCTGAAGTGCTTTGCTGCACAGGGAGGTTTCTTGGAAGCAGAGCCCGAGCAAGGACCCGAACAAATTGTGCTGCTCGGGCAGATGCGCTACAGTGATGGAATGAACCAAAGTCCCTTCCTAATTGGAAACAGTGAGCTGGAGCTCTCCAGAACCCCTTTCCTCTCGCTATTGTCTATTTTCATCCCTGTGAAGCTAAAGCTGGTTACTGTACAGCTTAAAAACTCCCTGTGGTTTCTCACAATAGGCCAGCCATCTATGCTGGTTTTCAAATGATGTAGGGAGATTTTGTAAGACTGCATGGCCAATCAAGGAGGAGGAGAAATTAATTTCTTCTAAAGTGGATGCTACAAGGAAAATGGAAAAATAAATTCTCATTCTTCTAGGGGTTGTCTATGGCTTTAAACAAAAAAATGCTGGTGCCAGGTCTATCAGGCAAAGCTGTGTGTCACAATTAAACTGTTTTAAACTGAGATAAACAAGCCACAGGGTAGAGGGGCATCATGGTGAGGCAGGAGTGACTCCAAGAGGAAGCCCAGGCCTTGCTCCCAGGGAGATGTGATAGTGCCAGTGTACGGATGCTGGAGGCCAGAGGCACTCATTGTTTTGTTTACTCATTCCTGACTCCCTCAAAAAATAATTGGTTTTCTTTGGTTGCTTGCTTGTTTGTTTGTTTGACTTTTTGCATTCTTTGGATTCAATTTCTCCTGCAATATGGCCTTAATTTACATTGAGAGGATGCATGTTTATTTATGCACTTTTTTTTTTTTAAATGCTCATTTTTCCTAGGCTGCTAGCACTGTGAAAGGACAACAGCCACGTGGAGATGAGGAGCACCAGGTGGATCCTAAATCTCCACTGCCTGTACAGCTCCTGTGCCAACCCCGACCTCTGCACAGTCTGGATTGTTGCTGCTTTGGGGCATGTCTAGGGTGGTGCCTGTAGGCTCCATATAGTGTTAACAGTGAAATCCACAAAATTCCTCTCTTCAGAATCCCTGTGGCATCGTTGGAGTTTGGGCTCTGCAAGTCTCAGCAATGCCCTCTGGTGACATGTCCCAAGACACCGCTGGCAGCACACAGGTCCTCTGCCAGCCAGCCCGTGGTTGGTGGAAAAATCACCCAGGAGGGCACTTTTCCCACTCTATAGGTCCTCAGGGAACAGTAAATAGAAACTGGGAATTTATCAGGTTCTCCAGCTTCTCGCCTCAGCCCGATAATCACTTTCTGCAGCATGAGTCCCAGCAGAATCCCGGTGTTTTCAGCATCTGGCAAATAGCTTCAGGGAACAGCTGAGCATCCTGTGCTTCCTGCTGAGGCTGTGAGCAGTCAGGAAGGGCCCTGCAGCCCGTGGATTAGGTGCCCTGGTGAGCTGATCCGGTTATAGTGCGGCAGGACATAGCAGAATGAATGATTTTGACCCTAACTGGCTCTAACATCGCCATCCAAAATGTGTGTGATTGTGCTAATCCGCCCCAAAGGAGCATTGTGAGGCTGGTTCATTGTTGTGGGTACGGCGCTGAGAGCTCCTGGCACAAAAAACAGTGCAAGTGCAAAACATTTTCCTCTTATTTTATTGGCTTTGCCAAGGAGCCTCCTGTGGCGGAAAAGAGCAGCCTGGTTACCTAAACCATATCCAACCTCAGAACCAGGGCAGTGCAGCACTTCACTCTCCTGTTGTTTCTCCTGTGGTGTTTGCGTGGGAATAGTCTGTGAGGGAAATGGCACAAGAAATCCTTGTTATAAAAGGAAGAGTGGACAGATGGGTGGGAGAAGAAGAAGACTCTGTCATGACAATCTTCCTTCCTGTCTATAGCACAGCAAACACAACACAAGCTTGGATTGAATTACCCCAAAACAT
This sequence comes from Urocynchramus pylzowi, assembly GCA_013397555.1. Lineage (NCBI taxonomy): Eukaryota > Metazoa > Chordata > Aves > Passeriformes > Fringillidae > Urocynchramus > Urocynchramus pylzowi. Next base: position 1,445,831 of record VZRH01001410.1, read on the forward strand.
CACATGTGAGGTTGCCCAGGATTTAGCAAGTGGGATCCACAGTGCCTGCACAGATCACATCTAACAGCGGATGGCGAGACGTACGGAGCAGCAGGCATGCTGCTCCAATCCAAACCCAAGGAATCCCATCTGCACCTATCCACCTGCCAGTCCAAACCCAAGGAATCCCATCTGCACCCATCCACCTCGCTTCACAACATGCACAGCCTCAAAATGTGCCTTTAAGCCTTAATGAAAGGATATTCCAGTCTTAGCCCTTAAATCTTTGGGAAAAGGCTACTCTCCCCTCACTGGGATGCCTGGCACCTCTGTAGCCATCTTCTTTATCCCCATCTTCCCCTGACCTCAGTCCCAGTGGTAGGGGTGCTGCCTCATGGCTACTTCGACATGGTAGTATTTCTTGGAAGTTTGGTAGGAGCTAGAGCAGAGAGTTCCCTTGGCTGCATCCAGGTGAGGAGAGAGACAACAGTTTCAAAAAACATCTTTTGAATGTTCACGTTCCCCTTTAAAAATACAGGAGCTAGGCAGGCAGAGAAAGCCAATCTGGGTGTATAAATAACCAGTAAATGGCAGGGTGTTCACCCTTCCCACACTGGATTACCTAAGGCGTCGCATCACCCGCTACAAGCTCAAGATGCGGGAGCTGCCAGCAGAGCAGTGCCGTGCCTGATAACCGGAACAGCCCACAGGATTGCGAGCAGGCATTCATGCTCCAAACGTAAACAAGGCAGAGCCACCTCCTCACCGCTTCCAATGCAGCCACCCCGCATCCCGGGGGGCTGGAACAGCCCAGTGCGTGAGATCAGCCAGGGCAGATCAAGGAACAGCAGGCGTGTGGCGGAGGGGCGTTATGGAAACATAATACAGAAGTAGTCCAAGCTTCCATGTTTTCTCAGAATCGGGTACACAGAAAGTGCAGGGATCCTGTCCTGTACCCAGGCAGTGCAGGAAAGGCCATGGCAGGGGGCTGTGAGTCCTGGCTTGGCTTCCTGTAGGGTCACAGGATGCAGAGCTCACATTGTCCCTCACTTTTTGGGGCTCCTGGCACACATCTGCCCTCTGAGCTCAAGACTTCCTGCAGTGCCCGCCTTCCCAGCAGGATGCTGAGCTAGGAGAGAGCCAGCAAATCACCACAGTCAATACCAGTTGTAATGGCACCTTCCACCCAGGGGTTCCAAAGCACTTGGCTAAACCCAACCAACCCCTGTGCCTTCTCTCCGCCCTGTGAGGCCAGTGAGCAGTAGTGAGCAGTGTTACGTGTTACATAGTGGGTGAGCAAGACCCAAGATGGGCAACGACACCCGTTGTTGTGGTGACGTAGCTGAGACAGCAAACAGCACAGCAACCAAAGCCTCAGAAGCATCTGCTTATGATCACTGATCATTTTGAGCTGGCCTCTGCCTGCAGATCGGTTGCCAGCTTTTGATGCTGTGATTCTCTAAATAGAAATCAGATGAAGTCAGGTAAACGTTTTTTGTACCTGTCCCCTTCCTGCTTGGGACTCATATCCAAACTTCTCATTTTAACCTTCTCTTTATGGTCTGTTGAAATCAAAACGCTCGTGCGAACAGCCTGAAACGCTGGGGATTTTCAGCTCAGATCTGAACTTGAAGCTGTTCTCCCAGGCTGTGCAGCGCTTGCTATTTTTAGCTCCATGTCAAAAAGTTAAAGCAGCACATGGTAAGATGTTATGACTCTTAAAATTACTGTAAGAATGTTCCAGGGAATGGTACCAATTCATCAAAAGTAAGTTCGTTGCGTGAGATAACGCGGCGACCTTTGATGCTGTACTGACTTTGTGGGTCACTGGTTATTAAAGTTGCTGCAATTTGTTGAGCAATAACCCAGTGATTACGGAAAGGGAAGTAGCTATTAATATGGTAAAAGGCACACCTAAGTGAGGATGTTTACTCCTGTAGGCTCAGGGGGGGAGGGCTAGACACCCTTCATGTTTCTATAGCTCTTTTTTTTTGATACTAAAGATAAGGACCTGTTCTCCCTTCCCCCAAGACCAGCAGAGTATTGCAGCTGGAAAACAGTACCCCAACATTTGAAGTGGGGGATGTGAAGGCAGACCACAGGCAAAATGAGGCCTCTTCATTGGCCATGACACCAAGGCAGTCTGCTCTCAACACACACAGAGGCTCAGGATGACCTCTCTTTAACACCCACATTGTGTCAGGTCCGATCCCTGCTTCTAAAGCCTTCACAGAAGCGTCCTGTAAGAAGTCAATGGTGGTTTTGTGCCTCGAGGTGACCCATGGAAGCTGAGGATGGCCCCAGGAAGTGGCCCCAGGAAGCTGAGGATGAGGGATCTCTCTCTGCCTGGCACCTTGTCTCACTCACCAGTCATTTCCCCACACAGGGATGTCTGTAAGCCCCACTTATGTGATTGATTATCACCAGTGGGGCTTCTGCAAGTCAGCTCAGCCTCCTGGTTTTGACACTGGGATACCCCAGGTTAGATCAGTGATGCTGCTGAGATGAGCAGGAGCATCTTGTACAGCAGGAAAGAGCAGGCAGTTGTTCCCAGCAAGAAGACAAGAGAGGAAATGGTCCTATGGATGGGAAGAGGAATTTAAGGCCAGAAGCATCTTCCTCATGTAGTGTGCACCAAACAGCTATGTGTACTCTGCAGTGAGATTTTCACCCATCCACACCTATGGATGCTGAGCAAAGGTCACCAGCCACATTCAGGTGGACTGCACTTTGCTGTGCTTCATTTCTGCAGGAAGGTCTTCTGTTCCCCCTGTGAAAACTGCTGAAACGGCATTCAGAGTCCGCAGAACATACAGCCTGCTCGGAAAAGCACTGCAAAACACAAAGATCTGGATATCAGGGAAGAAAGCAGAGGGGTTTTTGTGGCTCAGCCACAACAGTGACAGGAAGGAAAGAGCCTCGGCTCTTCCCAGCAGAGGGGGAGCTCAGGCATTTACTGTTGTGGGTTGCTCATAAACCCCACCAGTCTCAGGCTTGTTACAAAGGTGTAGTGTTACCAAACACTCCCTTATCACAGGGTGGGCTGATTTATAGTGCCACATACAGTTACAGCTTAATAACAACAATAAGGATGATTCTCAGGCATTCCAGCACACTACACCCATATCACCTTCTTGCCTTTGCTAAATTTGCTTCTGATTTACAGTCACATAAACAAGGTGAAAATCAGTCACCTCAGTTTCAAAGAGAGAAAAAACAAGAGGGCAGTTTCCAAAAATGGCCTGGGTTTCTCTCTGCCTGCATTCAGAAGCATCTATTTTGGAGCTCCCATAGTTAAGTGAGCTGTGGGTACAACTGTCCTCTCAGCTTTGTTGATAAATACTGAACTCCTGACATCCCACCTGAGTGTGGAATGTGAAGTTCTGTTGGTGTAAAGCTCCTCAATTTATTTTGTACTGTGTATTTGTTCAGGTTTCTGGGACTGTTCCCTGCAGGAGCACCCTTCTGCTCTTACTCTCATCTCTCACAATGCACTGCATGCTTTCTTCAGTCCTTTGCTCACCAGCACTTCTCTGCCAAGATGTTGAACCTCAGCCATATTCTTCAGGTTTAGTTCACAGGAGAGCCGAGCCCTCACGGATTGCTCCTAGCCAGGCTCCTGGATAGCCATCCTTGGCTATATTTTTACCTAGTTGGGCCACATGCTCCTGAGAATCCCACAGGGTTTGAGAGCCCGTGGCCCTGCGTATTAGAGCAGACTCTGCATCTGCTTCTCCCATCCTCCTTGCAGGGCTTCCTTCACCTGCTGGGACTGATGGGGAGAAATCCAATTAAACATTTATAGCTCTGTAACCTCTTGGCATGTTTGTGGGGCAGCTTCCCATGTCTGACCTACACTGAGCATGACTGAGCTGTGTTTTCTCTGTCACCTTGGCTTGACCCCCAGCCTACACACTCACCAGCAGCCCAGTCCCACACCAGTTAAACAAGCCTCTTAGAGGCTTAGGGCAGGGGCCAGAGCTGCGTGGGCAGACGTCTAGTGACTTAGGGCTCTCAGCAGCCAAGTGCTTGGCTGCTCCATGTGCTTCATCTTACTGTGGGAATGGGGTTTCAGATAGTCCCCAGCATTAGGGGACTGATCCCTGGTGCTTGGTGCGGGCAGCCTGTGCTTTGGTGCTCCCACAAAGCCCACCCTGCGGAACAGGGGCTCCTAAATCCCCTGGTGAGTTGCTTGGGTGAACTGCCAGTTTCTCATGGAGTGCTGCACTGAAGCTGCTAAGTGGGGAATTTCAGGGGAAGGGAAAGTGATGCTGGCCTGCCTTTGGGTTGCTGTTCCACCTCAAGATGCCTCTATTCTCCCCTGCTTGCAGGGAGAGCAGTGTGGGGAGCTCTTGGCCCCCCAACCAGCACTATGGCTGCAGAAGGAAATCTAGATGTGCTGGTAAACATTTTGAAGGCAGAAAATAAATCCATCCATCTCTGTAAGAAATGCTGCCCCCAAGAGAAATTTCTTATCATAGGCAAGGCTAAGTGCACAGGCACCAGCAAATTCACCACCAGCATTGATTATTTCATTATAAATTGCTCACTTGCTTTCTTGCATTTGCTTCTGAACAGAAATGAAACACTGGCTACTGAAAATAACAGCAGCTAATACACAACCAAAAACCTGACTTGCATATGAAAACACTGGATTTTCCACAGGGGCTTTCCCACTCTTTAAGTTCCTTTAAAGTATGAGCTCCATTAAGATTATAAAAATGTACTGCCTTAGCTGCTGGATTTTTTACTGTGCTGAAAGGAAGACAACTGCTCAGAGGCTGAGTGAGAAGAGCGATCTCAGTATTAACAGACAGTCTGCACTGACATTGATGATTGATAGCAGATGAGGATGTAGATGGAGAAATCAAGGACTTTCCAAACTGTAAAACAGGGAAAGGAAATCAGTCTGATGTACCAGGGCTACAGCTACATAAGTCAGATGCCATAGGATACCCAGCAAAGCCTCCTCAGTGCACTGAAGTCATGCATTGCTTCCTCAGTGTTTTGGAGTAGTTGTTTAGTGGAAAATACTGCAAAGGATCATTTCCCAAGTCTTTTGCACAAAGCATACATCTCTCTACGTACATGGTAGTAGCTGGTATTCAGACACCACTAGAGATGAACTTTTCTCAGTGTGAGACTCATTGAGGTCTTCTCTGGTCCAAAAGGGAAATTTCCTTAGGAGCCCATAATTTGGCCTATTAGTATATTTAATTTTATTGTGTCTTGAGCTGATGGTAACTGGAAGAAAAGAATTCATGTAAGATAGTGACTAACAGCAACTTTTGCGTTGAAGCCAAGCCAGGCCACTCTAATGGTGCAAAAAAGGTGCTCCCTCCAAGTCAGGACATTTTTCAGTTTGCTGTCCCAAGGCCTCTTCCCCACGGATCAGCCATGTGCAATGGCTTACAGCACAGCTGCTGTGGGGCTGGATTTACACCATCTCCTTCTCTGTTTGTAGGAGTGATTCATCTTTAGAAATGCTGGCTCCTGGATGCCATTAGAGGAATACTGCCCACAATGGCATGCTCCGTGGTTCCTCCTAACCTTTGGTTTTCTGGATGACATCAAATGGCAGGAATGACGTTTTATGATTGCCTGTATTTGTACAGGCAAGCGTAAGGATGGGCAGGTAGATGGGAAAAACCCCGTGTCTCATGCTGTAGCGAGGGGGAAAGAAACTCCATGGGAAAAAAGAAAGTAGGAGATAAAAAGGTAAATATTTCCTTTGTCCCTAAGGCACAGTCAAGAAAAGGCATCATCATTTTGCTCAGACACTGGTGTAACCTCATGTTTCCCACAAAACATATTTCCCTGAGATCAGTTTACATGTATCAGGTTTTGCCCATGAATACTCATGAGACACAAATCAGTCCTTTAATCCATGATTAGAATGTCACCCCACGCTCTGTGGTTGCATCATGATTTGGTGTTACTGTTGAATGGATGCTGTGCTATTTAATTGTTTTTTGCTTAGTGATCTGTTCGCTCTGTTAATATTTAATTCTCTTTTCCCATCCCTCTTTCTACCCCCAAAAGGCCTGAAGAATAGGAAAACATCTTTCATTTTCTCTGGCTTCATGTGCTATTGTAAGAAAATACCTATTCATGATCTCCTGTAGGTGATAATGATGATATACAGTCATAATGCTGGAATTCTTAAGTGATTGCCAATGCTGCTTTATAGCTGAGAAAAAAAAAAATTGACCTGATTTGAAATGAAGCAGGTTAGTATGCAGGTTAGTGTGCTTTATTTGCCTTTTCCAGTGGTTTGGATAATGAACAAATTGTCATCTTGGCATATCCTCTGCCAGATTCTGAGCTGAGAGCTGCACGAGCCTGAGTGACAGCACAGCGCTGCCCGGTGCCTTGTGTGCTTTGCAGGGGTGAATTCATGATGACAAATTAGATCTTTGATTTATCCTTTAAACAAAAAGAAAGGAAAACAGTAACATTAATTTAAACGAGCTCTAGCTGAATTGCATTTTTTGTAGTGATCAATATTCCAGGCATTGTAAGCAGCAGCTTTACATAATAAATAGCTGCATTATGTAATGCTAGTTAAATTTAGAAATGGTTATTTTATTACCTTTAGCACACATAAAATAGAGAGTGATAGAGCTGGAGCCCAGGAGCTGTCTGAGGATGCAGAGAACAGCTGGGCCTGGCTGTGCACAGTGAAAATAAACCCCATAAAGCCACACAGCTCAGGCTCTGGGTCAACGTCAAGCATTTCAGGGGGCGTGGGGTGGCAGGGGCAGGTCCTGCTCTGAAACACGGCACACCCAGGAGCAAAACATCTCTGCACAATAAAGATGGAAGATTTATTATGAAGGAATGAAATGTGCCACTTTTGTTCTCCCTGGTGTCCCCATAAAGCCTTTGTTTGACAGGCTCGTTTGGGCTCTGGCTAGCTACAGTCTCTTCCATGTGGCTGCTGGCTGCTTTGAGACCAGTTGTGTGCAGACTACAGATCAATTATCTCTCTGCTAGGGATAAACAGTGTTTCCCTTTTTCCTCTTCAGTAGCATTTGCTATTATCCCAGAGCATAGGAGCCCTTTCTTTTCCTTCCCAGCCACAAACACGCAGGCATACACACACACACACACACACACACACTGGTTACTGGAGGGATGGAGCAAAAGAATTCAAGTTTGTTGCATTAATCTTCATATCCTGATCCTTTTGCAGCCTGCTGCTGCCCATTCACAACAGGCTGGAGGGATGAATCCTTTTGTTATAATTATGAGACATCTCAATCCAATAAACACCCTGAAATGAGAGCCTCTGGAAATGGGAGTTTGGAAAATTACAGCTGAAGAAGGAAAGTCCCGTTGTGAAATCTTTAGCTGAGCAGGAACACTCTTGTTTAGCTGTTTCATAACACACAGGGAGCTCCAGTGTGGGAAACGAGGGGACTTTAATTTGAGCATCAGAGCTGAGATATTCCTCCTGCTCTCTGGGGCTGGCACCCATTTATCAGGGGCGGGGGCGCTCTCAGAGGGGGCTGGGGCTGGAGCCAGACGGCTGATGGAGTTAAGTGCTCTCTGCACTGCTCTCTGCATTGCAATTAGAGGGCTCTGAACTAAAAGTTAATCTAAAGCACTGTGAAACTTAAGTAAAATTCAGATCTAGGTCATAGTTCTACAAGGAGATCCTGTAGGTTCTTATGGACTTTCAAAGGATTCCTTTCAAAGGATTTTGAAGAGCATCTGGAGATGCTTTTTAAAAAATACAGATTTTGACAGATACCAGTAATATCTCTAATAATTACATGTACTCGATTTTTATCAACTACTGTTCACAGCTTTAGTATAAACAAGAGTCCTGCCCAGTATCTGTTGTGCATGGAAGTTTCCAGACTACTGAGCAGCGTGTAGCCACTTCAGAGAAATCATTAAAAGTTATATAGCTGAGCTGATGTGAGAGACAAAGAGTTAAAGCTAAATCCCATTTGGAAGTAAACTTTGTGAAAGCAGTGAATTTTCTCAAAGGCTGACTGCTCTTGATTTGCGAGGATGTTCCCAGTCCTGATTTCAATTAAAGAGAAATCCTCAGGCATTTCTGCAGCTCGGCGGTGTCCTTTATTCCACATGGTTATATATTGAGTAATAAACAAAACAAACAAAGACTGTATTCTGCAATGAACTGCATATGTCCTGTGCAATCTCGGGGAAATCAATAGGTCAAGGTCTGGCCTTGGATTGCCTCAGTATTGGTTGTCAATAATTCCCCCAGCTTCAGTGGAGTTTACATTGTAAGTGAAAATGAATGTAGAGATGCAAAGCTGTCTGTATATTCCCCTGAAAAAAAAGAGGAAAAATAATACTCTAGACTACACTCCTTTAAACAGAAGCAGAAATAAATATGTAGCCAACACTGTAAACTCTGATTTATTTGCTAGGCCTTCTGAAATCATGAGAGTACATTTTGAGGAAAGCATTCAGCCAAGCTTTGGGATCTCTTTCTTTGCTTTCCATTGTTGCATCCCTAGCCCCTGGCTCTCTCTGGGATCTGCAGTCCACAAGGACCGAGACCTTGTTTGTACAATGAGGGTCATGTAACAGCACAACAGCAGTGAGTCTTTAAATAGAAGTGATGATGATAGTAATAATAATAATAATAATAATAATAATAATAATAATAATAATAAATTATCATTAACAATTTGGGTTTTGTGCAAGAGCTGAGTTACAGTTGTCTTTCATCCTGCTCTTAGTAATGTTTTAATAAATGTATGTTTTCGACCACAGCAAGCAGCACTGATGAGTGCCAAGGCTGAGCTGGGCACTGGGAACATGACTTGGGGCTGTGTTTCCTCCCATTTGCCTCCTGCTCCACAAGCCCTGAGGCCAGTGGTTACACTCGACACTGGGCTCATCCTGGTGGTCCTCAGTGCTGAGCTCTTTGGATGTGGCTGCAGAGCAGCTTTTGGGGTTACACAGCTGGGCTTTGTGTCTTGCTCACAGGAGAAAGGTACACGCAGAGTTTGTGCTGGAAGGGGGTGATTTGTGTTCCATCTGTTAATTAAAGAAAAAGTGTGACAGTGTGAAGTGTTTGTCACCCTGTGAGGCCAAAGGGACAAGACCCACCTGTGATCCCCTTCATTGGGAGAGGGAGGAGGCAGAGCATGGTGGTAAAAGCACCTCAGACACAGTTGAGGCCCTTGTGACAGAATGAACAAACAATCTCAAGGTGCTGGGGCTGTGGCACTGGCCATCCTGCTGCCAAAGGGTGAACAGGCAGCCTTATACCTCTGGCTTTACACTTCCCTGGAGTGAGAAAATACTCAGATTGGAGATATTTTAATGTTTCCCTCTACTCCTGGTGTAACTGATCCTTGTTTTTAAATAGATGGTATTTTCATTCCCATTTAAGCCAGCATAAATCAGGAGTTAATCTAGGCAAAGTCACCTGGCTCTATTGAAGCCTGTGGAAATGCACTCACAGGAGATCACAATCAGGCCCTATGCTCAGAGAAAACACTCACTGTACTGGGAGAGGCAAAATCATGCTCTGGAGACATAAATATCATGACTCAGCTTTTGACATGGGCTCTTCCTTCAGGTCTCCCATGCTCTGGTACAGCCTTTGAGCTTGAGAGTGTGCATGAGGCTCTGTATGCCCTTTAATTCTCCCCACATGCAGCTTCCCAAGTCTTCACTTGTATGCAAAAATTTGTATCCCTCACTCTGGCCATAACATCTACAGGATTTTAAATTGAACTGAAGTCCCAAATGCTTTAAAAGAATTTATGTTGCATAATTGTACGAGTTTGCCTGAAAACAAACAATGATGTATGGCTAAAATACTCTCCCAGGAAGATGACTCAGATCCTTCCTTGTGACTTAGACCTTGCAGGGCTGCTGATGGTGCAATTTACAATCTCTGCTCTAGATGCAAGACAAGGGAAGGCAAACACAGGAGCAATGCATGGGCAAGGCATAAGATCAGAAATCATGAGTTATTTGGAGCTTTTGGAGACACTCAGTGCTTTCATTTGTTCTAAATCAAGGTAGAATTGGAGACTATGGAGAAGAAAACCAAACCCCTGCTGAGTTTTACACCACACCGTCCCATCTGCGAGTGGGGCAGTGCAGATGCTTTTGTGCCAGTTGGCAGTGCAGCTGTGTGCCTGGTGGCTCCCACCCATGGGGACAGCCTGTGGACAGCACAGGACACAGCGTGGGGTACCTGGATCTGGGGTGGATGGGTGAGTTTCCCACCCCAGTATGCCCTGCAGTGATGCAGCTTCACCATATGCTGCTGCTTTGAATGGGCAGGTTTGGGTGTTTTGCAATGCAGACGGTTGCAGGCAGGTCCCTCGTGTCTGGGTGTCTCATTGCCAAGTGCTGAGCAGATGATCCTGGCACCTGGGCTGCTTTGTCTGTACCCTACAAATGTTCTTGCCAGCAAGTCAGGAGTTCATGTGGGTTTTGCTGCCACTGTTCTCACTTTAGGCATCTTCCCATACTTTGTTTTCTATAAACGTGCTATATGTCCCAAGGACACAATCTGACTATTGGTAATTAAGTCAATTTTTCAACCAGGGCTCAGAAAGATTTATGAAAGCTTTACTTTGTGGATGTGACACTCAACCAGTTCTTAAATGTCCTTCAGGCAGGGTGGCCAGGCCCAAGGATTCCTAAGCAGGTGTTAATGTGTTTCTAAAGATCTGCATTTCTTTGGTACACACATAAACCAGTTCTAGAGGTGGCTTTGCAGCTATGGGGATTTTGCCTTTTTTGTGCCGTTTGCAGATTTGGGGATTTCCGTTCTGAGCACGCACTGAAGCCATGGCTGCCGCTGTGTGTGAGCTGGTGTTCTCAGGATGGTGGCCTCAGGTGGATTGCTGCTTCCTTTCTGTCATTGCCAGCTGTGCTGGGACATCTCAGGGTCTGTAGCTCCCTGTTAGCACTGGAAGTGTGGGGCATACTCCAGTGTAACTTGATGCACTTGCAGCTTCTCAGCCCTGCCAGCACCCTCCACCCTTCCTTTCCTAAACTGAAAATATCAGGTGTGGAGTTACCACTGTGGAGCAGACTCAAGGAACACGTCTGCTTTCCATTCCAAGCAAAGCATAGCACAGCAGTCTAACACCGTCAGTTTGCAATGAAAGAATATTAAAAATAGAAAAAATAAAAGGAATAAAAAGGTTGACTTCATGGCAGAGAATGAAATAAGAAACATTTTTCTGCAGGCAGCGCCAAGCATCATCAGGGAACATATCAATTCATAACAGCTGTGGGCAGCTATTTCTGTCACAGACTTCACTAGTTTAATGGGAGAAGCATGGTGAAAGTTAACAGATCTGTGTCCAGCAAGGTTAATTCCGAGGTTACCAGATTATGATGCAAAGAAAATCAGCTGGTGTTTTTCTGTCTGGCTATGAATAGCGCAGTTACATTATTGCTACCGGAAGGGTAGTCAGCTCTTCTCAGTCTGTGGTCTCCCACTGTGGAGGGAGGAACCTGTGAAAAATTGGTTTCCTTTCCAAACATACCCTTCTGCCTTTCTCATTCAGTGCCTACGTAACCAGAATGCTGAAGGGGTGGCTGCTAATATCACAACTGCTTGTGATTGTGTTTTGCAGGAGTCACTCTTCTCTGTAAGCCTAATGATTAAGTTTTGTTCCCTTTAAATTTTTTGAGACATAATAAAAACCAAAAGTTGTTAAAATGCTTTCAGGCAATAACAATTTCTTGAGATTTTCTCTTCCACCGTCTCACATCTCCTGCTCCAAAATTATTTGCGTGGCCCTTCCACCCTGTAGCATCAATAGCAATGGCAGCAGGAGGCACCATGCTTTTCCCAGCAGATTTCCAATCTGAACACACCCAGCAGCCTAAAAGAGGAGGAAAAAAGAGAGGAGATTCACAAACAGCTCCATGGGAAAGGGGGTGGCAGAGAAAAATGTCTTGACTCCTGTTTGCAGCTCTTTCTCCTGTCTGGGGAGGCTGTAGCCAGTTCGTGCTGCCCAATTTTGATGTACACTGTGAAAATGGTTTTATTTCCTGACTGTACACATGTAGTTTACAGAGATCTATTGGCAATGATGGTTTAGAAGTGAATGAAAAACTTTCCATCTCACCTTTAGACAGATCTAGAATAGAGGTAACCATGTAGTTTCATAATGTGCTTTGAGAAACTAGGTGAGGTGCCTGAAGAAGTGCAAAATACTATTGCTAAGTACTATTAACAGAGCTGATAGATAAGTTTGAAACTCTGCTAATGAAATACTTCCATCAAAATATGTCCAAAATTATGTGTTTCCCAAAGACTAATCAGGTTTAAAAAAAACCCACATCAGTGGCCTCACCTTGGGTGCTGTGTGCAGGTTTGGGCACCACAATATAAGATACAAAGCTAGCAGAGATCATCCAAAGGAGGGACACCAGGATGGTGAAGGGTCTGGAGGGGAAGCCATAAAAGCAGCTGAGGTCACTTGGTTTGTTCAGCTGGAGAAGAGGAGACCGAGGTCAGACCTCATCAGGGTCTGCAGCTTCCTCATGGGGGGAAGTGGTCAGGGGCAGGACCTCAGGGAGTGGCCTGAAGTTGTGTCAAGGAAGGTTTAGGGTGGACATTAGGAAAAGATTTTTCATTCAGAGGGTGGTTGGGCACTGAACAGACTGCCCAGTGAAGTGGTCACAGCCCCAAGCCTGACAGAGTTCAAGAAGTGTTTGGCAAACACTCTCAGGCCCAGGGTGTGATTCCTGGGGTGTCCTGTGCAGGACCAGGAGTTGGACTCAGTGATCCTTGTGGGTCCCTTCCAACTCAGGATTTTATATTCATCTATGATATTTTTCGCTTTGGAATGGCTTTCCAGTTTTATTGTTTATTATTTATTACAATAATAGAAAATAAAGGCATCTCAATAAAAATTAAATGCTATGATCTATCCAGAAGGGTCTTCCTTTTAGTTTTGAGGAGAGTTCCAGCCATTCTCTTCTGAATCAAAATGAAGCCAGAATTGAAGATGTCAAGCTCTGCAGTGCTGGAAGGTGCAGTCCTAGCAGCCCAGTTCTGCAGTTCCAGTCTGCTGTGGGGCTTCCCCGAGGATCTGCTCCATTGCTCAAGCTCCAGAGAGAGAAAGTGCCCCAGTCTTGCATTCATAGGGCAAGTTTGATTCCAGCTGCCTTGTGGTTGCTACAAGGAATATGAAGACTAGGTCATGAACTTAAAATAATGTTCTTTGATTCTCTCAGGCTATATATAAACTGCCTGGAGGATTCATGTTGCAGCCTGCTCCAGCAGGATCTCGGTCGCCTCAGTGCTCGGGGAAGGGAATTTTGCTATCTCTGGTTTTGGCAGTGGTGTGCAGCAGACCAGTGACCCAAACTTGCATGTTCAGGACCCTCACTGCTCCCTGTGCCTGAAGTACCACCTGGGACATCACTGCCAGCTGTCATCTGTATTTGGGGAAGAGGAATAAGAGGAGATCCCTGATTCTCCTGCCTTCCCATAACTCAAGGCAGGGAGCAGGGGAGGGCATTTCTAGAGCTTTCTTCCTCTGACCATAGAGTCTCAGTGCTCCAGCTGTCGCTGGTTAATCAGCATCTTCCCCAGAGCAGAATAAGAATCAGACTCATGACTCAGAGCCACAGCCCCATGCCTGGCCTCCTCCAAGGGGAATGCTGCCCTCTCCGTGGGGATGGTAATTCCAAAAACATGAAAATAGCAGGGATTTAGGGTTGCTGGCCTTAAAACAGACTTTCAGAAATAGTTTCCTCAGATGTTACCTTGAGCAGTTTCAATGTGTATTCTTGCCAACAAGCTCTTGTTAGAATATTTGTGGAAAATAAACTGTGGCGAGCCATGAGCAGAGCCAAGCAGATTTAAGACAAGCAAATATTTGTGGGAAAGTTTGTGTCTGTTTGCACTGTCCACCCAACACTATCATTTAGCATTTTCCATGAGGACGTAACTTTGCTGAGGTACCTTTTGATCAGAGGAGAGACCAATTACCATGTATCCATTTCCATGTTTTTCAGTTGTGAGGAACCAGTGGAAAGGTCAGTATTTCCTCCAAGAAGAATTTGGTTTTGGCTCAGAACTTTACTTGAAGAGTTAACATTTCTGAAGCCATGACCTCAAAACCACAAATAGAAAGAAAAATAACGTAAGATAGATGAGCACAAAGTTCTGGAAGCACTAATGAGTGAAAAACAAATTTCAGCATGTTTTGTAACCATCTTCTGGAGTTAGGGAAAAAGGACATTTTAATGAAACTGCACCCTAGAGCCCACATAAATTTGCTTGGTAAATCACAAACACACAACTGAACGTAGGATGAAGGCTGGGTCTGTAGTCTTCCAGCTCTGAAAACCCTTCCCAAACACAGGAACAGGAAAGCTGGTGTTGGCCACCAGCTAGGCCTGGCTGCTGGATTCCAGCAGCACTCATTTTCCTGAGCAACTCAGTCAACCTTGAAGCTCAGCAGTATTTTTCTTATTGAAAATCAACCGAAGGATAAGAAAATTTCTGCCAAATCAACACATTTGGTTTGTGAAAAGACATTCAAGTGCACAACTCTGACTTCATCTCTCGATTAACAGCTCTGCCCTGCCGTCCTCCCTTGTGACACCACTGGTGCTGGGCTAATGGTTGGACTTGATGATCTCAAAAGTCTTTTCCAACCTCAAAGAGCTTCGTTTCAGGGGAGTGGAGTCCAGTGGTCCCAGTGACCACAGTGTCAACAGGGATACAAAACCTTTGTGAAAATTAGTCTTGAAGAGAGCAGAACGTCACAGCCAGCATTCTGCTTTCCTCACGTGCAATACCCCGCTGAAGTGGAGTTGTTCATCCCCTTCCCTCCTCCTGATTCTGTCTTTCCATCCATTGTTTTTCAGACCATTTCCTCCGTCTGTTGTCCTCTTGCTCATGAGGTTTCATTCTGAGCTGGCGTCCCTTTGTCATTTCCCACAAACACACTGTGCAAAAGGATGTTATTTGCCTGTACCCAAATAAAAGGATGGAAGAAACCAAAATTAGATCAGTAATTCCACATGTGTAAAATGCCATGCAAACACTGCCAAGCTTTTCCAAGTCAGAAAAGAGAAAAATCAAGCAGCTGTGAAAATCAGGCCTGATTTTCAGTAGAGATATTCAAGCATGGGAATCCCTAAACCTGCATGAAGAGCTTGGAGTTATTGATTTCGTTATCTCATGAGAAGGGCTCAGAACTCAAGAGAGATGCTGCTTCTCTTTGTAGTTCTATGATGGAAAAAAGGATTATTATTCCAGAAAAACATCCCTCATGACACTTCCTGACTCCTGTTCCTGTACCTCTTATAGGAAGGTGGTCAGAGTTGGATGAAGCAGGTGGAAAAGCAGGAGATGGCCATGCAATACCAACTGAGATGGAGCAAAAATAGAGGGGATCACCCGTAATGCTTTAGGCCAAGTGTCCTCAGATCCCACCCTGACTGAGAAAGAGGTCACTGCTGGGAGGTGGTGCTTTACTGCAGTAAAAAGTTATTTAATAGCTGGGGGTACATGTATGCACTGAAATGATTTTGGTGTGGATTGGAATGTTATGACTGGGAACAGGATCAGGAAGTACTCTATCAGACTGGAAGGAGCAGAGTGTCAGGGGGGTCTGTGTTAGATCCAGTTTCAAGATAACAGTTTCATGTTGGGGAGCAACCCTGCTTGAATGATTTCAGCAGATGTTCCCGAATTCCAGAAGCAATGAGCAACACAACTACTTGGCAATTAGGGCTTCAAAAATTTGCTTAAGGAAAAAAAAGAAGTGAGAAACCTCACCTCCTTGCCTGCGAGCACGCCGTGCTTTGCATGAGCAGTGCTGTGCACGCTGCTCAGGGCTGATGGGGCTTGTGGTATCCACTTGCACTGGGGTGAAAGCGAGGGGAGACACAAAAATAGCTCTGCAGCCCACACCCCACCCACGGGACAGCACAAGTCACCCAGCAGCAGTTGTTTGCTGGAGCAGCAGCTGCTGGAGCAGCGTTCTCTGCAGCTGCAGCCTGCCGGGCTGCTCCGGGGTGAAGCTGTGCCTGGGGACGAGGATCACGCTCGCAGTTGCCCCTAAACCTTCATGCAACAGAAGATCTGCTTTACCCCATGAGGCCATGCTGAGAGCTGGCCACTGCTGCCCACCCCACAGCCATCTCCCAAGCAAGCTCAGTGTACAGGATATTAACCCCACATGCTCCCTGCTCCAGTTTGGCCAAATCAGCCACAAGCAAGACAATGTGAGATATGTCATGCACTTTTTGCCAGGCCATGTGCTGTCCTTTTTTACCCTGTGCTTTCTCATGGAGTTTCCAAGCAGGAGAAGTCTTGTCTGAAGGGCTGTCACCCTACTCTCAGCCCAAGTTTCTGGTGCTATGGTTGTCTTCCCCATCACTTTGGACCCGCAGGGGAGCTGCTGCAAGGAGAAAAAACAATGCTGAGCAGCAACCATTCAAGTTCCTTCATCCTGCATATGAAACCTCAACAAAGGCTGAAATTTGTTTGCAGTGTAAGGTGAGCTGCTTCTCCTAACCCCCAAACCTGAGTCCCCAAAGGTGCCATCTCTCTGGCCATAGACCCTTGTTCAGATATTGATTGGGGCAAACCCACTTAAGTGGCAGGTAAAGCTAGATGTAGTTAGGACAGGGATGGTGTCACAAGCATCTGACCCCCAGGACCAAATTTGGTGGCCCGGCAATGAACCAGGACTTGTTTGTCTTTGGAAGTAAATCCCATGTCCTCACAAGTTGCTCAGTTTTGTGGTTTTTCTCTCCAGGGATCCTCGGTGGCTCCAAGGATGAGATCCCAGGGCTGTCATTCACCCAATGCCATGTTCCCACCATTTTCCTCTTCTCCATGCCATGGTCCCTGCTTGCCAAAAGGAGAAGGCATTGGATTACTCCAGCTCTGTTACTCCTTGTGTAAGCACTATGGATATTTTTGACTGTCCTTTTCAATTCCTGCTGAAGTCGGTGCCACAGGCAGCTCTCTTAGTAGATTGCTTTTGTGATTTATGTGGGTCCAGAAGAGTCCAAGGATCATTTATCTTCAAACCAGGAGAGAGATGAAAGAGTCATGGTAGTAAAATTTCCTGCAGAGCCAGATCTGAGCATCAAAGAGGGAAAAATGTCATTGTTTTACTGAGACATGACGACGTGAGGCAGGTTTTAATGCTAGGGGATTTTTTAAACTGCATAATTTGCTTTAAAAAGAAAAAAAGTTTTTGGGAAATAAAAGGAGGGCAAACGAGTTTGGTGGGCACTGCTGAGAAGCACTCTCTGGTGAGGAGCAGAAAAAGCCTGGAAGGAGCAGAGTCCAAGGGGCCCATGCTGCTCCTGGGGTGCAGAGGCAGCACTGGGCAGGCTCAGGCTGGAGCTGCTGAGTGTCCCTGTGTGGCCACAGTGCCTGAGTGCAGGTGACCCCAGGACAAGTGTGCCATCAGCCCTGTCCCACAGTGCCCGAGTGCAGGGGACAGGTGTGCCATCAGCCCCATGGCACGGTGTCTGCATGGGGCCATGAGCTCACATGGCACAGGGCTCTGCCCCAGATCTTGCTTTGGGCTCGCTCTGAGTGCTGGGGTACACACAGCAGCGTGGCTGGGCATGTGTTGTGTGTTGTCCAAGAAGCTGGGAGTGCCTCATTCCTGGAAGTGTTCAAGGCCAGGTTGGATAGGGCTTGGAGCAACCTGGTGGCATTCCTGCCCATGGCAGGGGCATTTGGCCTCTTCCAACCCAAACCATTCTACAATTTTATAAAGTTCCTGATGTCAGTGAGTCCAACTGCAATATGGGAAACACCACTCAGCCACAGTCCTCCTCCTGTGCTGCCAGTTCAGCCTGATGAGAGTCCATCTCTGTGACCAGCTGCTGGGCCAGGGGGTTGATGGAGCATCACCCAACCACAGCAGCAGGTCCTGTGGGGTGAGGGAACATCTCCTGCCCTCACCCTGCCTCGGGACTTGCAACAAAAACACATAGCTTGGGAAATCTGATCACATCAGAGCTTTGGAAAGAAACTGAAAGGAGGAGAGGGATGGGAAAGGGTCTGTTTACATTTGCAGCAGATGCTATCTGGAGGAGAAAATACTTTTATTTCCCCTGTGAACTGCCCGTTGATTTTCTTGTGGCAGGCACTAATGGGAAATAATAAAACCCATTTTAGTCAGGTTGTATCTAGAACACTTACAGGTCAAGCCAGCACTCAAAACAGACCGTTATGGAACATAACACATTAGTTTGTCACCAGCATCTACAGTGGCCAGGGGATTTTTACCATTTGAAATTGAATTTTATAGGTCAAGGCCTTTCGTGGGCCTTGGAAAACAGTGAGTCTTGTTAAAGTTAGCATGAATGTGGAGGCAGTTATGGGTGTGGAGACACACAACCTCTGTGTTTGTTAGCAGTTAAAAAAACCAAAGGAGACCCATGGTAGGAACTGTGATGCAGCTATAACCTCCAGAATGTGGTCATTAATGGTTATAGACTCAGATATTTCAGTATTATCTTCCAGATACTAAATCAAACCCACAAAATGCACAGGAGGCATCTTTCATTGAAAATTACGTCCTCTCAGCTTGTAATTTAAAATTCAGTAATGACTGTAAAGGAAGCTTGGTCACAGAAGCCCGAGTTTCTTAGAAATGAGTCAGATGCTGATCATTTGTTTAGGAGTTCAAGATTCAGATTACCTCAAACATCTTCTATGTGGTTTTATACTTCATGGAATAAAAGAAGCAGGGATGTGACGTGGTGCCTGAACTGCCACACACACACACACAGAGAGAGATGTGCACACACACTGATGCCTCTGTTTTCTTCTCGTGTCCTATTGCACAGCCCTGTCCCCATGTGTTGTATGAGGGCACCCATCACTCACACAAATTGCCCAAATTACAGAGAACTGCTGGCACTGAGGGCTTTATGGTGGTGCCAAATCCACTTTATGGTGGTGCTGGCTGGCTCTGGCCTTGGGTGTCCCAGGCATTCAGCTGGGACCACTGGGGTGGTCTCCAAGGTGGGAAGGGAAGTCTTGTTTCTGCACTTTTCAGTTCCCTCTGACTCACCTTCCATATCAGTTGTGATCATGATAAAAATAGCAATGCACCCACCGTGTCCAGGCTGCCAATCCCCCTGTGAGCTGAGCAGACCCTCACTTGAGCCAGTGGGGAGGTGAGGCCATTTCCTTGCCAAGACAGGCATGGTGGGGCATCCTCCATTCATCTCAAACACTGAGGAGCAAACTATTACCCCATCCTCTAGTGAAGGCATTTTTTAAGTGAGTTTTTGGCACCATGTGCAGGAGCTACCTACACGCCTTGTGCATCAAAGCTGCGTGCTGTTAGTCCTTATCTGATGCATGCTTCACTCTGCTGTTACTCCCTGTTGCATTTTCTCCATTGCTTTACAAAGCAGCATCTTCCAGGAGGAGTGGGCAAAGCCACGGCCCTGTGCCGAGGGGCGTCGCTGGATCGACCCTGCCCAGTGCATTTCTTGCTGAGTTGGCTCCTGTGCTGATCACACACAAACACCACAGTGCTCTGCTCTCCTTCCTTTATCTATTTTTAACCCAACCCTAAGTGTGCATCTCAGGAGTGAGGCATATTGTGTTGCTAGTAACTGATGGTAGGTGGAAAATCCATACGGCCACTCTGTTTCCCAGTGATATCCACTGAAGTTTGGAATCACTATCATTTCTGCAGGTTGTTGCTGTGATTCAGCTTGGGTAAAACCCCCTCTCAGGGTGAGGAATGAATTGCATGGTGTGGCTGTGCTCAGTATTGATCGACATTTTTGTCTTTATGTGGAAAGCTGCACGGGCTGCTGGACAGGAACCTGAGAACAGCAAATATTAAAGCTTCTAATGTTTAGATAGCAACAGAGATCTCTAGTTCCTCCTGCACATTATGAAAATGCCTCCTCTGTGCTGTGTGAGGTGCTTGGATGGGCAGTGAGGGCCTCTGCAGAGAAGGTGGCAGTGTGAGCCCCTCATGCAGGTGGAAACAGACAGGATGGAGGAAGAATTCCCAAGGCAGAGCGACATCAGCGCCAGAAATAGCACTTCTGTCTCCAAATTGCCATTGCACAGTTCTGCACAGCACCTGGAAACCCCATTGCTTTCCTTTTTCCCAAGGCTTTTATTATCCTAAATCTTCTAAAACCTCCCTTGTCCACGGAGAGGAAAGATTACCCGGTAAAATTCAAGGATATAAAACTTGGGGGAAGTAAAGAAGAGATCAGTTTAAGGAGTGTATGAAGTAAGAAGTAATGAAGTTCAGGTCTGTAGGCTGCTTTTGCTGACTCTGGCGAAGGCTCGCTCGTTTCAGAGCGCTGTGGTTTCCTGCGGGCCCGCCGAGCTCTCTGCAGCGCTGCCCGACCACGCTACCTGCCAGCAGCACTTTGATCAGCCCATTTTCACATGACAAAAAAATCACACTGCCTGTCCAGACCTGGTCCCAGCTGATGGTGGTTTTCACATTGAATCAAGCACTGAGCTCTGCTTTTTGGCTGAGCTCACTGTGTCCAGCTGATCCACCCTGCTGAGAGCAGGAGCTGCTGTCAGTACAGAGGGCTTGCAGAAAGAACCCCAACAACCAGATCCATTTGGCTGTGCTCATGTGGTGTTGGTGCCCACGTTGGAATGGTGGATGACTACAGAGGGAAAAAGGCCTCTGGGAGGTGCAAAGGGTTTCTGTGAGTGGCAGGGAGAGATTACCCAACACAGGGAGGGGAGTGAGTTTAATCAGAATGAGTGAGTCTCCCTGCTGTAAAATGCAGTGACTGCTGACCCACAGCTCACAGCAAGTGCTGGTGGAAACCACCCCGGCTGCACGTTTGATGCAAGCCTCCACCTAGTTGGCAATTTCACCTGTGTTGCAAGTGCAGTGGAACCTCATGGAAGTTAAACCTATGCAAGGGCTTCAGGATCAGACATGCTGATTTTTCCTCTGCTACTACAAGCATGTTGCACAACAAGCCTCCAGTGCAGAGCAGGGATGTCCAGTTTCTGCACAGCACATGGCCCCTCAGGATGGGCTGTTCTACTCAGCATACGCTGTCACACAGTGCTCAGGTCACACTCCCATTCCCAGATCAGGTATTTCCCATCCATGTGATTCCTTGAACTTTATTTTTTAAAGTCTCTTCTACTGCTGACTCAACAAAGGTCTGTGCAGCATAATGAGAGAACTTTTCTAATGACTCATAGATTTTTAAATTAAACATAAGATGTTTATTGCAGAGATGCACAGCCATACATTATGCATCACCATTTTAATACAATAACATAATTCTGATAGAAATTATCCATGTGAGCTGCAATCAATTTTAGCTACCACTCTTTGCGTGCTTGGCAATCTGGCCACTCGGCTGTGGAAAAGAACTTTTACTTGATTACTTACACTGTTGCTAATCACTGTGGCTTTTGGCATTGCCAGGGTGTTATTTTGCTGCCTGAAATTGCCAGCAGTATCTGTGCAGGGACCGGGTGTAGCTGTGGCTGCTCTGCCAAACCCCTGTGGCTTCACCCTACACCAAGGAATGCACAGACTCCAGCACAACCCTTGGATTGTTGTTTCATCAGGGTGGGCTCTCGTGGGCTGCCACCAGCCTGCCTCTTGTAGCCAGGAAAACAGCATTGTCTCTCCTGTGGCTCCTGGGTCACCACTTGCCAAAACCCCACGGCTATGGCCCTGCTTGGATGTGTGGCAATCACCAATTTGCTGATGCATCCCCAAATCCTGTACTCCCTTTGCTGGGTGGGCTTCAAAATTTGCCCCTGTCCTGGAGCTTTTGCTTTGTCTCCAAAGGGAGTGTGCCAAGGCAGTGATGGGGCAGTGGGGGTGTGTGCTGTGCAGGACTGAAAGAGATAAGAGTGTTCTTTATGTGATGTGATAAGAAAAAATCCCAAAGGGGAGAGCTGCTGAAATCGTAAGCTTGCAGTAGGGATATGAAGAGTTGGAGGCTTACCCTCCCTGGGACTACATTTGGGTGGGTATTGTACTGTTATCTTTCTTCCTGAGTTTGGTCAGCCTCTGTTTCAGAACCAGAGAAAGATGCCTCAAATGACGGTGAGCCTGAAGGCTGAGTTAACCCCGTGTGCTCAGGCATTCCCCCAGCAAAGCAGGGTCCCCTCCCCGGGCAGGAGAGCAACACTGCTCAGCCACCTCCTCACAGCAGCACCTGCTCCTGCTGCCACAGCCTGGGGAAGCTCTGCCAGGCACTGCAAGCCTGGATCAGGCTGACCAAAGGCTTGTCCCCAGGCCAGGCAGGTCCCCACGCTGTCCCAGTGCCACCCTGCTGCTGGAGTCCCTCTGCCTGGAGGTGAGACAGGAAGGTTCCTGCCCACCTTTGGCCACTGCTGACTTTAACATAAGGACATATAAATCAGAGTGAGCACTGGAGCTCACAGCCACCAGCTCCAGGCTGCATTGGGCTGATTTATTTTGTGTGGGAGCAGCAGTAGCAGTTTACGCCTCTAGTGCAGATTACAAGATAAATCTGGCTTTCAACGAGACCCACTGGTGACTGACACTGACAGAGCTTCTAAATCACCACAGCTGCTGGGATATAGCCATGGGCCAGGCTTGGCCCTGCAGGTCAGGTCTCTTTTTGGCTGGTGTAAATCAGCAAGGCTTGGATTGAGATGTGGTGTCAGGTTCCTGTGCTGGGCTCATTTTTATTTAAGTGTCTATATGGTAATTCCAGCTCAGAGGGACACCTGAGGGCTGCAGGCCTTCTTTGCTTCAACTGCCAGCTTTTGCCATGCTCAGATCTACCTTTTGCAGTGAAAGCTTTAAGAAACAATTAAAATTCCCCTTGTGGGTGCCATGCATATGCTCTTTTTAAGACCCACTTCATACTACTGAGGTCCATCCATATGAAATGAGTATTGTCCTCAGCACTAATTTCAATTATTAATATGCTCCAAAAACTTTTGCACTGACTTTGACAACAGACAGATTGTCAGCTGGCAGAAGGTGGCTTGGGCTCCTTGAAATGGCTGATGCTGTTTGCTCCTGGAGATTTGCAAAAAACATGTGAATGTGGCACCTGAAAGTATGATTTAGAGGTGAGCATGGTGTTACTGGGTTAATATTGGTTGGACTCAATGGTCTTTTCCAACCTTAATGATTCTGTGGTTCCATGATAATCTGGTCTGGATAAACTCTGCAGCATTAAGGCAGTGAGAGCCTCCAAAGAGGAAATCCTCACTGTGCTCCAACAGGCACTGATCTCTTCTGACACACGTCCTGCTGCCATCAGTGCATGTGGCATCACTGCCAGATGAGTGCTGCTGCCACAGCCAGGGAATCTTCCCCTGGTGGGACTGATTTCACCTTCCCAGGAGTGTGCACCCAGAGCAGGATCAGACCTGCAGAGTGGGCAGGGACACTTGCCTGCTCCATCCGTGGAGCTGATCCTTGTGCAAGCATTGCTGTTTGACATTGTGGGAGCACAAGCACACATGCATCCTGTATCAGCATCATACCCAGACCATAAGGTCATTTCTAGACAGATTTTATCTGGACAAATCACACCATAAATGGAATAACCTCACCAAAATACAGTATGTCATAAAAAACAACCACTCTTTGACATTAATTCTGTTTTGCTTCTCTTAGCTTTTTGCTAAGAAACTTGGTCCAGGACACACCAAAACGCCTGGCAACAGTCTACAGTCTGGGCAAGGGGTGGAAAAAGTGAAAAACCAGCTCTGTTCAGAATTAGTTATCTAGGGAAAGCTACATGTCTGCTGTGTCCCTCAGTGTGCACCCATTCCCAGCCTGCCACCAGCCTGGCACAAGGCACACTTGGCTGTGGTGTGGGCATAATTGTGGGTGCACTCATCACAGACAGCCAGTGGAGCCACCAACAGTAAAACAGGTCCATGGAATTTTAAAAGTTAGTGTATTTTCTATAAAAATCCAGCAGTCCAGAGATGATCAGGTATAAAACCACTCCAGTACCTCCATGATGGACACAGAGATACTGGAATATGATGGATATGGAGATGGACATGAAAGCCAAGGCAAGTAGAAAGCAAGGGAGGTACTTTTCATAGCTTCTTTAGGTCTCCGTGAAACTAAAGCTAAACCACAAAAGTGCTATTCCTTCTTGGCAATGTTCAGAAGGACTGGATATACTGAAGTGCCTTTACAAGTGGAAAGAAATATCCTGTGGGTTTGGGGTACATGTAGTTATTTATTCATTTAGTCATCATCCTGAGGAATTCGCTTTATTTTAGATAAGCATCCATTTAAAGCAGAGTTTTCTATGGTTGTGAATTATCTCTGTGGCTTTCATTACCATCCTGATTAGACCCCTGAGGGCAGAGCATCAGCTGCTGCAACAGGACATTGCCACTGATTGGCCTTATGGCAATTAGTGCGAGTTGCAAATTTATCTCTCCAAGTAACTTAGTAGCTAGATGGCACTGAAGGTATTTTGTGGCATCTACTGTCTCAGGTATGGCAAAGAGATGACTAATTTGCTTGTGAGTGGTAAATAATTGCAGAAATTAGTATTATTCCTTTTTATTGCTTTCGGACCAAAGTCTGTTTGCTACTATCACTGTCTCACATGGGTGTTGTGACTGCTGTAATGTCTCAGTGTGATAAGCAATTAAGACCCCTCACTAGCCAGCCTGTCACATCCTGGCTCCATAGACACCCAGGGGGAGAACTGGTGCTAACACGTGTTAGTCACCTATTGCAGACCTCTAGAGACTGCACGTAGACACAAGGTAAGGCAGGCAAAACATGTGGAATAATTTAAGAGAAGAAAATGTTGAAAAAGGCTGTGTGCAGAAGAAATTGCCATTTCTGGGACTGTTTATAATTTGTACTGACTTGGCACACAGCTTTGATTCCTCACCACAGAGGGGAGTTGCCAAACTTGGGAGCAGCTCTAGCTTTCAAAGTCTCATGATTTCATCTCCTTGGCTGCTGGTATAAAGCCATGGTACTCCAGGACCCTTATTTATTTTATGATTCAGGCAGAAAGTTCTCAGTCAGAATCACAAAATCGTTATAGCTCAAACAACGTGTTCAGCAATTCAAAACTATTTCTCACCCACGTTCTCCCTCCCTGCGCTGCTCCGCTGACTCCACCACAGTTCTTCACAGAGTTTCTCCAGCTTCAGAATTACCTTTTGGCACTGCTCCTGGTGAATGAAAATAGGAAGCTGGATTGCTTCACTAATGATCTTATTTCCAGTTTGTTTCAATTATGCCTCTTTTCCAGTGGGTGTTAAGCAGTTGTTCTGGTCTCACTGGTTCAAGGCGTGTAAAATATGTACAGAAGGTTGTGTACAAGAGGCTCTTCAGGGAAATAGAGGAGCTGTTGCCCTGCTTTCTGAGGAGAGGTCTGGTCCAATTATTCTAGCACTCATTTGGGAAAGAAAGCATGCCCCAACAGCAGTGGCACTGGAAGCTGTGGGACCCTGCAGTAGCACATCCCAGTGCTCACACAGGGAGCAGGCTCCAGTGCAGGTGGCTCAGGGGTTGCTGTGGGCCACCAGAATAGCCCCTCATCATGTCTGTGATGTCCCTTCTGATCACAGGACATGGCAAAACCCTTCCCAGAAGGCATGTGCTACAAATGGGGTATTTAGGAATGAAGGTTACCTCTTGCCTGGTTAGACCCAGACTAAGAGTTTTGGGCACCTTCGTCAGCCCTCCCTGAGAGCCTGTTCCCCCTCAGACCTGTGCTCAGAGACCACAGTGGCAGGAGGGGACAGGGATGTCTTTTCCTGATGTCCCAGTGATTTGGAGTATATTTCAGAGCTGCCTCAGTAGACCCATCTGCCTGACAAGAGATACTTCTGACCTACTTGACTGTGCAGAATAGTAGGAAGAAAGAAGAGGGTTACGTTGCTGCATAAAAGGAGCTGTGCATCTGATTGACCTAATTTTGGTCTTTCTTGCACTCTTTTAACTCCACTGGCTTCAGCAAAGGAGTGCTGATTTACACCAGAAGAAGCTGACCCAGTTTCCATGGCCTGCAGTTGCTGTGCATTAGGGCCACGGTGACACTGCTGTCATCCACTGCCCCATTTTCCCTGGGTTTAGGTTTCTGCAGGAATACAGGACCACGGAAGCACAATGAGTCTAAATATGAACACAGCCAAGCTGGGATGTGGGGCAGCAGGAGCCAGGCAGCTCCTGCTGTAACCTGTCTTTTTCTATCGCCTTAGAAATTCACAGAGCAAATCACAGTGAGAAGCCCCTCTGTGGGATACCAGGGCTGCAAGATAACACAAGGGTGAGGTTGGCCAGGTGGGTGGGGGATGCTGTAGCTCCATCCCCTCCCAGCACCGTGGACCACCACCCTGGCTGCTGGTGCTGTATCTGCTGGTGAAGAGTCATGACCATCCCCTCCCTCCTCCTGCTTCACTTCAGCTGTGAAACCCTGTGAGAGCTGCATCAGAGGAGCCTCAGTGCTGAAGTTTGTTAATTAATATGCTACAGTTAACTGTGTCAAAAGCTTCCCTCAGATCAGGTGAAGCAGCTCCTCACGTTTCTCTTTGATGGGAGGCAGGGAGGTGTTGGCAGCGGGGCCGAATGTGGTGGAGCAGGCACTGCTTCTGGCAGCACCTGGGCATGAACTGCCCTTCCTGTAATTGCACATAAACCATGGGAGACAAAACACCACTGCTCTGCTGCTGCTCATACCATCAGGTGTCCTCTGATAACTGGGAAAAAGGGGTCCTGCTAGGGCAGCACTCACTCCTTGGCACCATTTCCTATTATTTGCAGGGAATAGCAGCATGAGGTGCCTGGTGGGCACTGACGAGCAGCAGCAAAAGCAGGAATGTCTCCTTGCCTTTGCTTTTATCTAAAAACTGCCTAGGTAGGCTCATTAATTCAGGTTGGGTTTATTGGATGGATTTCAAATCAAAACCCACGAAAAATATTGGAAAGAGATAATCGTGCTTTATTTCTGAATGCTTTGAATAGTTTGAAACAATCAGGGGTAATTGCTGTAAAGTAAAAATGGAAAAAAAAATCCTCAAAAGAAGGTGTTTTGAGTAACTGGGCAAAATAAATGAGAAACACTAAAAGCCATTAGTTTTTCCTTGCTCTGTGTCAGCCCTGGCTCTCCTCCTTGCAGCATCTTCAGCCTCTCCATCAGCTCAACAAACAGAAATTTTTCACTCAGTCTCAGCACTAAACCCTTTGTGCCAGTTTGACTTTGGCTGGGATGACCACAAAAGGACACAGGATCTGCTCTTTCAGGATAAAGTGTAGGTTTAGTTGTCTCAGGGTCATGGAGGGCTGACCAAGTCAGGTCATGGGGCTGAGGTTTCTGGCCTGGGCCGCCTCATCTTACAGCTCCTGGTGTTGGACTCAGTTTACAAAGCGGGTGAGCTGCATTGCCTACATTTTCCAAGGTCAGTCTGACCTTCAGCTGGAGATGTGGCTGCCTGCCTACTAACTTGGGGAAGGAACTGAGAGCAGCATTTGGAGCCAGTCCAGTGCTGTCTGGCTTCATGACATTCCTCTGTGTGTCCATGCATTGTGATCACACCATCCTTCTGCTTCCAGGACACACATGCCCAGTTTTAGGAGTTTGAGCATTGGAGGAGAAATCTGCTCCCTCCTGCTTCAATCCCAGACTGAAACCATACTTGTTTGTCTGTTGCAGAAACACAGCAAAATGCAAAACTCTTGTCAGTGCTGTCAAAATGAGAGCAAAAGGTGAAATTCAGGCCAGGAAAGAGAAAAACCTCTGCTTCCTGAGCCCCCACACCCTGAGGAGCAGATGGGCCAGTGCTGCCAGTACCAGAGGCATCCCTGTGTTTAGGTTAGATATTAGGGAAAGGCTTTTCACCCAGAGGGTGGTTGAGCACTGGAGCAGCTCCCCAGGGATGTGGTCACGTCTTCAATCTTGCCAGAGTTCAAAAGACATTTGGACAAGAATCTCAGGCACATGGTGTGATTCCTGAGGTTGTCCTGTGCAGTGCCAGGAGCTGGACTCAGTGATCCTCGTGGATCCCTTCCACCTCATGTTTTTCTATGATTCTGTAGTTTTCTGGCCACTTCTTCTTCTCCTGGTTGCCAAGGGCAGAGGTTTAAGTGCTTTATCTGATATAGCCATGCAATGGCAGCTCAGGAATCTCAGAACACTGTTGCTCCCCAAAGAGACCCTGAGGAGTGCTGAAAATACCACTCACACCCATCCCCCAAGGGAGCAGCAATAGAATTAAGATTTAGCCAAAGCCCTGGGTTATTGGGTTTCTGTGCAGACCCTGCCATTGGGAGGGAAATTCAACAAAGGGAATTTCTGCCCTCCACACCTCACCCAAATAAAACAGCCGGCTGGGCTGGGCGTACGCGGGGATCGGATGATGGGAGTTTATTACTGCTGGCAGCAGCCCTGGAGTCTGCAAACGCCTTAAAATATCTGCTTGGGTTTTTCTGGAGCAGCTAGGCATCCTTCTGGGGTTGGGTGAATTTTATGGCTATAATCAGATGCCTCCATTACTCATTTCTGCTCTTTCTACCTAAAATGTCTGACAAGTTCAGCTGCTAAAGGCAATCTGTAAAAACAAGGGCCTGGACTGTCAGATCGCCCAAGCACGGCCTCGTCTCTTGCCTCAGCGCTAATGAGAGACAAGGTTGTGCTGCCAGACACCAACTGGTCAGAGAAAGGAGGCAAAGGAGAGCTGAAGTGATAAACTTCTCAATTTAAAGTGACATTTTCTGTGTTAACACCACTCAGGTTCTGGCAGCCTTTGCAATGTTAAAAGGGGCACTAAGAAGGGAGAAAAAATAATTAAGTCTTTTGCCCTGCCTGATTCTCAGGTGTCTGGTCCATACTACTTAATTTTAATACAAATGTGACATGGTTTAGTATTCCATCAATTAAATTCAGTTGTCGGGGTGATGTAGAAGGGAGCCTGAACTGAATTCCCAGGTGAAAAATGATCCACCCCTCCCAGTGGTTTTCCCAGACATCACTCCACAGTGATGGACATGGACCAGCAGGGCACCAGGTTGGGAAGGCTGAGGGAAGCAGAGGATATGACCCTTCCTGATCCCAGCATTGCTTTTATTTACTTCCCCCATGTGCAGGAGAAGCACCACAGGTGGAGTAGCTCCAGAGCTGTGTCGACCTCCCAACTCTCCCATCATGAGGTGAGACAAGTGGGCATGAAATTTTGCTGTATATAATTAAGATGATGCATTTGAGTTGACTTGGAAATGGTTGTGTCCTCCCATATGCAGCTTCTCAGGGAATTTTACAGGAATTCCTCAGGAAATTAGGGGGTGGAATCAATAGTAAGGGGAAAAAATTATTTTAGTATTACTGTGAAAAAAACCAGAATCTGGCTTCCCATAGCCCAGATGACGGGTGTTTTGAGAAGCTCTATCTAACCACAGTGGGTTTATTCAAAAGAAGGCCATGGCAAGGTCAAAAACTCTGCTCCCATGGGGCATTTTCAAGCCTCTCCGTGTCCCAGCAGCACAGAGGGGCTGAGGATGCCCAGGTCCTTGTGCTGGTGTGTGCAGACACATTGGGCATGTTCTGGAAAGACTGGATCTGTATCTCTACCAATTAAGAAAAAAATGGTCTCCAGGGCAGCCAAACAGGTTCCAAAAGCACTAGATCACCATGCAGGAGACTCCTGCAGGACTGGGGAAAAATATACCCATGGCACAAGTAATCTCACTAATAGACTTACAAAATTCAAATGTTTTGCACAAAAAATGACAGATGATCTCCAAACAAATAACCTCTCAACATAAACACAGCAAGAAAAAATCATTAAGTGCCTTTTAAAAGCATTGGATTTGACATAGAAGATCTTTTTCAGACGTTCTTCTCAAGCAAACAAAACATCAAGTAATAATTGTGTAAAGGCAAGTGCTACAATGATAATAATAATAATGCTGAAAATGCATTATGCATTCTTCCCTTTGATAAAGGTCTTTGTGCTTTTATGAAATGTTCATTATCAGTATTTTTGCCCTGTATCTGAAGAAGAGAAGCTGGTGCTTTAGAGTCTGAGCTCTTCAGCGTGTGCAGCAGAGAACAGAGCCAACGGGGCCTTATTTCTGATAGACTGAGGCTATAAAACTATCCTTCATGTTCCCAGAAAAAATATTTCTTTTATTTATTAGAAATTAAAACCAACTTGGAAAAAAAAAATTTCCTTTTTTATAACAGATTCAGCTAATGTTCTGTTTTCTTATAGTTTCTATTAATAATGATTGCTCTAATCTTTTGCTGTATTTCAACAGTTTCAGCAGGTTTATGGGGTAAGATTGTTATTATTTACCTCAGTGACTGATTTTATGGAATAACTGCAGGTTTTCGTGGAGGTACATCAAGTGCTGAAGTGAAGGGAAATAAAATAAAATGGCAGTTTTCTCTGCTAATGGAAGAAGAAAAAAATGGAGGGCAAAAAGGACATAATATATATTTAAAACGTTAATATAAAAGCATTAATATACAATAAACTCCATTTAGACTGATTGGATGGGTGCTTT
Organism: Urocynchramus pylzowi; assembly: GCA_013397555.1. Taxonomy (NCBI): domain Eukaryota; kingdom Metazoa; phylum Chordata; class Aves; order Passeriformes; family Fringillidae; genus Urocynchramus; species Urocynchramus pylzowi. The sequence goes on from VZRH01001410.1 coordinate 1,476,280, forward strand.
TTTATGGTGTTTATAATGGCTATGGGAAAAACACGGAGAAAGTCACATCAGGGAGTGATCCAGCACTGGTGTCTCAAGAGAGGACGTTGTCTCTGCTTGCCCACTGTGATTTTGAGGATACTCTGGAGTTTTTACACCACTGAATACAAATGTGACTCCTAACTGGGGCTGGCCAAAACCTCCTCAGAGACTGGAATGGAATAAAAAAATCCCAAACAACCCTTATAAAAGTATTGCAGTCCATGGGGCTGGGACAGCCCTCCCATCCCTGGCCCAGCAGGAATGGAGCTCTGGGTATCAGCCCCTGCTCTGAACCACTTTGGCACTGGAGCTCCAGGAGCAGTCAGGGATCACATCCAACATCCCATGAAGTCAAGGGGCTCTGCTTCAAAGCCAGGAAATACATTCTTAAAAGCTGAAACCAGTTTTGTAAACACTTAGGCCTAAGTCTGGAAACCTCTAAGAATGTTTTGGGTTTTTCTAATTCTTATATGATAATTGGAAACATGTGTGCCCTGCTCCCACTGCGTTTTGGAAGCATCTGCCTTAAGATGAACAAGCCCTGCTGCTGGCTGGGCTGGAAACTCCCCAAATCTCCACAAACGTGCAAAAGTGAAACCTAAGAGCCAGCACAGTCAATATTGAGGGTTTCAGGAGGCACAGTCTGTGGTTTAAGGCTTTAAAAATAACAGTTGCCCAGGCTTTCAGATACCAAAGGATTTGGCAATGGGATTATCATAGCAATCAATGGCACATGAAAAGGCGAGCACAGAACGTGATTTCTTCTTTTCCTCTTTGAAGATTTGCTGGGGTCAAAACATGATAGCTCCATTTCTTGCAATAAAAAAGCATCTCCAATGATTTCTCAGATAATTGCAGCCACGACAGAACTGATACATCACATAACTCTCATCCTTCCTCAAGAGCAGCGTGGATGAGCACTGCAGAGCCCAGGCAAGAAATAAACACCTTGCAGCTCCTAAACACCATTGAGATTTTAAATTTCAATATTGGGAAAATGTGGAATAAACCAGGTAATTTTTCTCCCAAACAATGACCCTCATTTTTCAGTCAACTTGAAAGCTGGCTGGAAATATTCAAAATGTCAGTTCTGAGGAAAAAATTCTGTTTTCCCTGGCTCCTCCCAGAAGTATTTGCTTAGGTGCACCAGAATGCAGAAGTATAAATGAAAATCAAAGACACAAAGAATGCATTGTAAAAACAATCTGTGTACTTACCCAACACAGTTGCAGCCGTTTCCTGTGTTGTCCTTGCAAAATTAAGAAATGCTCGGAGCTAAACCTTTAAGGGATTGCTACAGACACCACAAAGGAAATTTAACAGTAACTTGGAGGGATTTTTTGGTTTATGATGTTATTCCTTACACGTTAGGGGGGAAAAAGGGATTGTTTTTCTTTTACAGAGGCACTAAGACAAAGATGGGATGCAAATAATTCTGTATTCAGATGACTATCGTCGCTTCCCCTCACACAGCTGTAAGATTTGTGCCTTTGGCACCCATTGCTCCTGATAACCACACATTTCTGATGCTGTTTTTTAGCAGTGAGCTTACCATCTTCAAAATTAGTCATTGCAGAAAAATCTGTGTAGTGGTGGGGATGATAAAATGAAATTGTCATGAGAGGGGATAAAAAACCTAACAGCCTGAATTCAGGTCAAGAGCAGCACTGATTATTTGGAAAGAAGTCCTATATTTATAAATCCTTGGCAGTGCTATCAACTTGCTTGGTACCAGACAGCAAAATTAGGATTTTCTCTTAGATGAAACCCTGATCCAAAAGAAAAGTACTGGCCTGTACATTTAGTGCCTGTACAGGCAGTGGGGTCTGGGCTCTCCTGTTGTAACTCAACCAGCCAGTTGCAAAATTGGCTTTTCCTGGCCCTGCTCTGCTGCCAGTCAGGTCCCTGCCTGCACTGAGCCCTGCAGGACGGGTTGCTTTGATGTGATCAGATAAATCAGAAGAGCCCAGGTACACCAGCTCTCTCCAGAGCTGGATTTCCTCCCGGGCCTCCTGCTGCTCCTGCCCGCCCCACTGTTGTTGACATGACCTCGGGGGTTTCCAGCATTTCCCCAGAGGGAAGGTTTCACAATGGGTTGAAGTTCAGACTGAGGAAAGGTTTCCTGGTGTGTTGCCACTGTTGGCTTTTATTTTTCTCAACACCAACCACCTCTGTCCAACACCCCTCTTGCCCCTGGGGTATTTTCTTCTTCCAATTCAGTCATGCAACCCTCAAGTGCCTCCTCCCACCCTGGCCAAGCCCCTCTGCCCAAGCACTTCATAATTTTTCTTGCTCTTCCCTAATTCTGGCTACTTTGTCAGCACTCCTGAGCTCATGAGCTGCCCAGAAATACAAGGCTGACATTTTCAAAGCTGTCTGCAGGAATTGGGTGGCTTATTTCATCTTCTTCTTCTTTTTTTTTTTCCTCTTCTGCTGGCATTAAAATCTCCAAGACAACTCAAAAAGTCTCAGCCTGTGGATTTAGAGGACGGGGAGAAGGAAGCACCCTTCCCACATGAGGAAGGTGATGATGTTCCTTCAGGCTCAGCTCAGTCCCTGGGGTGGCTGTGCTGTGCTGGGACATGAGGAATGTTGCCCCATGGCTGCACTCAGATCCCAGCACTCCAGGGGATAAAAGCAGGGCATTGCCATGCTCACATCATCACATCACATGCCACATTCACATCAGCCCTTCCTACTGTCACCCTGCCTGTCACGCTGTAGGACACTTTCTGCAGGTATTTGCTGGTAGTAAAGAGAGACAGACACAAAAAAAAACTTTAACTGAAGAGTTAACTTTGTTTAAAGAGATAGTGACAAATCACATTTCTCCACACAAATCTGTGCTGAGCCAGGATCCTCCCTTGTGTAACTTCTGACTTCAATAGGCAAGGGCTGGTCACAAGCCACAATTAGAGCTGGCCAGGAAACAGCAGGTTTTGTCTCATGGCAACTTCTGAGGTTTCAAAATCTGTTTATGTTCTGCAGAGGAAACGAAATCAAAACATTTCTAATATGAAATGGGAGCCTGTCAAAATGTCCATTTTCTGTGCAGCAAGCTCCTTGTTTCACTGTGGTTTTTCCCCTGCCCTCTCACCATGGCTGGGGCACGGTCTGTGCCTGAAGCTGGGAGCAATCATGGGGTTGGTGTGCCTGGGTGCCAAATGCATCTGTGCTCAAAGCCACCCCTGTGTTTTGATAAAAATAGATGAATTGAAAACACCATGACCACTCTCTCCTGGAGCGTTCAGCTTGTTTGGGATCAGGCTGACCTGCATTGTGCCAGCACCCTGGGAGGACAGAGGCCAACCTAAATGGCCACACTCCTCTTCTGCTCAGTATATCTCTCTAGAAAGACCTTAAAAATCTCTTTTTTTTTTTCTAAGGTCTAGCAAAAACTTTAAAAATATCTGCTCTGAGGGGATATGAAAGGCATACTTGGCAGGAGTGAATGTCTGCCCAGGAATCCTTGGCATTTCCTCTCCTGCCCCACGTGTTTGCTGACTGTCTGTGCCTCCTCTGCCCTCCATCCCAGATCCACTTCCAGGGCTCTCCATCCCAGATCCACCTCCAGGGCTCTCCATCCCAGATCCACCTCCAGGGCTCTCCATCCCAGATCCACTTCCAGGGCTCTCCATCCCAGATCCACCTCCAGGGCTATCTATCCCAGATCCACCTCCAGGGCTATCCATCCCAGATCCACCTCCAGGGCTCTCCATCCCAGATCCACCTCCAGGGCTCTCCATCCCAGATCCACCTCCAGGGCTATCCATCCCAGATCTGTCTCCACTTCTCTCCATCCCAGAGTGGCTCAGTGCAGCTGAGGGTTCTGGTGTAGCTCATAAAGCTACACTAGAAAAGCTCACTTTGCCAACCTTTCCATGAAAGCTGCTAATCAATTTATGGCAGTGAGTGAGCATAGTAAAGCAGGGTGAAGATCTTTAACAGGGGCTATACCTTCCCAATAGCCTGAGTACCTTCCATAGCACACTTCAGACTTAGAAAGCCTTTCTCCAAATATCTTTCAGCTGGTTATATTACCAACAGAAAATAGTGAGGAAGGTGGATTTCTTCAACATGGCACGGGCATGTCTGTGCTGCCCTGAGTTTGTCCTGTCCTGACTCCCCTCCTCCACTTCCAGCCCAGCTGGTGCTGGGGGCAGCACCTGTTCTGAGCACTTCCCCAGGCACTTGCCAAAACAGAGATACAAATCACCTGATACAAATCATGCTCCTTGGTCTGCAGAGTGGCAAACCAAGGAGCATGATCTGAGTGGCTTTCAGCCATGAGTTGGAAGAGATGGTGGATAATGAAAGGATGAGAGCAGGAAAACCTCCTTCCCCCAAGTGTATGTGTCTGACATTGAAGAGCCTGAAAATTTCTCAAAATGCTTCACTTTTTTTTTTTTTCCCAGACAGCATGTGTCAACCTAAGGGTTTCAACCTAACCCTTAAAAAAATTACCTTCAATCAGCTCAGGCCCATAATCTTTGCTTTGCCACTCTCTTTGAGCGGGCAGATGCTTACAGACAGCTCTGCTGTCACAGGGAGACATGTCCCAGCTCTGCTCCTTCACATTCCCCAGAATAAACCCGTGTGTGCAGAACTGGAGACCACCCTGCTGTAAGTACAGTGCACCATCCACATGCCCCTTCCACAGACAGCCTGAGAGAAGACCCAGCAAGTCCCTGAAGGACTTGTAAAAGAGAGCCAAGACATCAGCAGTATGCAAGGGCAGAGAGGACAAGCAGCACCCCCGGGGCCAGGGGACCTGTTGGAGCTGTGGGTAAGTCAACAAGGAATGTCCTCATTTCATCTGGTAGCATTTGGTCCATTTATTTTAATTGCAAATAAATGCAAAGCAGAAAGAAAGGGTTGTAGTTATTGTTGGAGCAGAGAAAACATTTTGTGTGACTAGAGGGCTGGCCTTCAACCATCCAAGTAAAACCCATTGCCTAAACAATAGAGCTTAAAAGATGAGCAAATTGATGTTTATGGGCTGTTCCAGATCCATACCACTCAGGACGAAGCCAGGGCTGAATACATGAGCAAATTCGCTGCCTAACTCATTACAAAAACAAGCCTTGTGTGGGATTTGAGCCATTTTAAATCATTCACTCAAAGCAAAGAGTAAAGACCAGAGCAGCAGCAGACAGAGCAAAATTAGTGAGAGCATTATCAGTCCAGATTCGCAAATGCTGGTGCAGGCAAAACACATGTGAAGGTCACAGCATTAATGTAGCTGGCTTGTGCAGCCTGAAGAAACAGCCCAGCCAGTGCTACGAGCCAGCCAGCCCACCTCAGTGTGGGCAAGGGGGGTGTTTCCCCATGCACATTCCAGTTCCTGTCCCAGCACGGGCTGGGAGTCCTCCCTTGTCACCCTTCTGTGTACTGAGCAGCTGGACCAGATTTTGCAGACTCAGGCTGCTTTGGGAAATGCAATGCCTCGTTAGCATCAGGCTATTCAAGCTGGTGCCCATTATGCCTCTCCCATTAAATGCTATGAAAACAGGCATTGTGCACGGAGGGGCTGAGCAAACCTTGTTATACAGTAATTATGCAATCAGTGCATAATCTCATTTCGGTGGCTGGGGTGTGGAGGGAAAGTTTTGGTTCCTAGATGCTTGCAGGGGTCTCTACAATGAAATGCATACAGACATATTTACAGCCACTGGCAATGAATATTCTGAGCAATGCTAGCTATATTGAGCTGCTGTGATGTTGAGAGTGACTTACAAAAGCCCCACACATCTGGCTAGGCTCAAAAAGACTCTTTGACTCAATAGTCAGACTTTCTGCAATTGAAATGCTCTACGATTAATGGCCCCTTCTGGAACAGGGTAGGAAAAAGCTTTCAAAACCCAAGGAGGTTTTGGGGTTGGGGTTTTTCTTTGTTGTTTTGTTTTTTTGGGGTTTTTTTTTTTGAGATTTTTGCAGCTCTTCCCCTGAATTTGAGAGGAAGCCAAAGCTTTTCAAAGCTTTTCTAAAACAAACAAGCAAATCAAATTCCCTCTCCACCCTCCTGGAGAGAGGAACACCCTAGATGAGCAAATCACCCTTTAGTAAGATACTTCCCTGCTGGTCCCACAGGCAGAGCAAAAGCTGGAATTTGGGTTTCTTGCCCTTCATTTTTTCCCATCCCTAGTGCTCTGTGTGGTTTGAACTCAGCTGTTTGCTTCAGCAGGGGACAAATTTTGCGGGGGAGAAATTTATGGTACAAGGCTGCTGAAGAACAGCTTCCAAAGAAAGTCCAATCAGGATGGGTGTGTTCCTATGAAAACTTCGACTTTCCCTGTATCCACAATTTTTGCAAAACAGTGCTAGTGGAAAGGCTCCCTTTTATTGTTTCTTTCTGTGGACACACAGTCTTGTGGCTCTGCAGGGCAGAAACGCAAAGAGCAAAGCAGAATACAGGATTTCTTCTGTCCAATGGGCCAAATTCTTCACTGGTATAAATAGATTGAACTCTGCTCAGGGGGACCGTGGCCATTTATACCAACAGAGGACTTGGCCTGCAGTCACAGCCTGTTTCTTTTTTAAACTCCAGGAGACATGACCCAAACCCAGTGGAGGCAGACTCAGACCCTGGCCACCTTCACTTTCTAGGCACTTTCTATTTTGGTCCCAGCCCCACTTGCTGCTCCAGCCCGTGCCCAGGAGAGACCTGGGGAGGACATGGGGACGTGAAGCAGTCCCAGGTTTGGAAAGCCCAAGGACATCCCCATTTTCTGCTGGGTCTTGGGACACAAGCTGTCAGATGATGGAGCCTGAATCAGCCCAGCTAAGCCTGGAGAAGATCAGGAGTAGATCTGGATGAGGTCTGTACCTCAGGCTGTGAGCACGTGTCCCACCTTGGCTTTGCACATTGCAGATGTTCATGGAAACTCCCTAGAAAGGACTTCCTTGGCCACTTCTCCTCCTGCACTGCCTGTTCCAAACTGCTGCATGTTGCAGCTCTCCATCCCTTCCTTGGCCACCCCACAGCTGCTCCCCTCTGCATCCACGTGCAGAAATTGCTGCCCACTGCTGCTTCTCCTCTGCCAGGGATGCAGATCTTCTCTGGTCCCTTGGCATTCACTCAAAGCAAAGAGTAAAGACCAGAGCAGCAGCAGACAGATTAGTGAGAGCCCTGGGGACTGAAAGTGAGGAGCTGTGCTGTGTCCCCTCCACACACACTGTGGCTGGGGAATCCCAGAGCTGCCACAGAGGTGGCTGAGTTTCACAGGGGAAGCTTTGAAGGGCTGAACACCTTTGTGGGGTGACCATCAGGGCTGCAGGTTTGGGCTGGCACCAGAGCTGAGCAGGTTTTCTGCCACTCATGAAAATGGACTTGAAAAGTTAATAGATTTACACATCTGCTTTTTACAGAGCATTCTAAACCAGCAACTCCTGACCCAAAAAAAAAAAAAAAAAAAAAAAAAAAAAAAAACCCCCCCAAAAAAAACCCCAAAAAACCACACCAACAACAAAAATA
>VZRH01001410.1:1493534-1561949 GCA_013397555.1 Urocynchramus pylzowi
ATGTCGGGGGGGTCACCGTGTCGGGGGTGTCACCGTGTGTGGGGTGTCACCGTGTCTGGGGTGTCACCGCAGGGCACCAGGAGGCTGCTCCGAGGTGGCCACGCCTGATGTTGCTGGGGAAGGTGAAGCGAGCAGCTCCACCTTAAACTGCAGAGAGCACCTTAAGCTTTCTGCTGGCCTCCTGCCACCGAAAATGCTCCAGGCGGAGCTTTAATCAGAAGGAAGCCTGTGCTTTGCACTGTGGGGGAAGGGGTGGCCAGAAGGACATTTCTCCATTGATTCTTTAATTGTAAAAGTTTATTTCTTGCATGGTGCTGGGCTTTTTGTTGTTGTTGTTGTTTGGGCTATTTTTTTCCCCTTGACATGGTAAATTTCAAATTGATTTTGCAATCCTGTCTCCCCCATCCTTGCACTCTCCCTGTCAAAGGCAATTGAGACCAGAGCTTTCACTTGCCACCCTGGCATCCCCTCATCCCCTGTGATGCTCCTGAAAAGGGTTTCACCAGCTGGGCCTTCAGCAGGGACACATTTGAGAGGGGGCAGCTCCATCCAAGGACTTCCATCCCCTCTCCCCTCCCTCCCAGAGGCATATTTCGGGATCAGGGCTGTGTCTGCTCCCGGGGGTCCTGGGTCGGAGGCTGGATGCCCTCTGCAAAGCACCGACAGCCCCCCCAGCGCTGGGCTGTGCCCCCAGCCCACGAATCTCCCCCCAGCCCAGCCGAACAGAGGGTCCATTTTTCACCAGGCATTTCCTGCTAATCAGACCATTAGTCCTTGTGCTGATTAACCAGCTAGTTCTCAATTTAATTAAAACACGCGCTTTTTGGAAGAGCCAGAAGTTTCAATCATATTTTATTCTTATCATTCCAGATCTGATTGGTGCTAACCATAAGCACCAGGGGGAAACCAAAGCAATTAACCCTTTCCCTTGCTGAGGGGGGCATCTAGTTGCTAATTGACAATTCTCCCAGGGAAGCTGCAGATTTTTATAATGCTGCTTTGCACCAGAGCCTGAAGATCTCAAGGCATTTATCCTTTCTCGGGATTTCGTTCAAATACAGAGGCTTTGCAGGTCACACCATCTTTCTAGGCTGCTGGAAAGTGGGAGACTTCAGGAGCCAAGTAGGAATTTAGGGCAGGGAAGGACATGATCTGTCACGATTAACCCCGAGCTGTGGGTGTGTGAGGACAGAAATGCCCAAATGTTCGTTCTGCAGTGAAAATAGTTCACCTGGAGGAGAGCCTGGCCACAGCCAGCCCCGAGCCCGTGGGGCATCGGCCCCACATGCTGCAGGGGAATTTGGGACAGGGCTCTTTTTTTAAAATGTAAAGCTTCGGTATCTCATTACCAACCTCAAAAATATTTGGCTATAACTTACTCTTGAGGTTTGGGCTAAGTCCAGGTACTCCATCAAGAGAAAAGTCGAAGCTGAATAAACGAGTTCAAGCTCAAACCTCTCCAGCCCCGGCCCGGGATGCCTGGGGTGCTGGGACAGCCCTTCTAAGAAAAACTGCTGCACAAAAGGCTTTGGAAAGTATTTTCCAGAAACAGTTAATGGGTGATCTTTCGTCTTGCAAAAACAGCCCAAGCTAACAATTTGCTCCTCTGCCTTTCCCCATTTTGGCAGGCTGTGCCTACTGGGATTTATTTCTCCCCTCCCCACCTGACCCTGTTTCCCACGGCCCCTGGGGACACAGCCTTGTGTTTTATTTCACCTCCAGCCTGGAGCAAACGGGATCTTTGTAAAACATTTTCCTCTTTGCTTTGTGATTCCTGCCGGGGGGGGGGGGGCACAGCCCTGCCCTGCTCCCCTCCTCACATGCCATTAAACCCCCCAGTGCACCCCCAGAATGCAGGGACGCCCCTAAAGCAGTGTGGGGGAACCCTCGGTCACTCCACAGCCCTGGCCTGGGCAAATTTGCTCTTTGCTTTGCCCACTGCAGCCAGGGTCCCCTTCCCCAGGCACCTGCCTGGCCCAGCACCGTGGTGGATGTACAGGGATCCTGTGGGATTTAGGGAATTGCACAGCCACTGCTTTTTGGTGCAGATATTGCTTCCATCAGGAACGGTTTCCTATATCCATCTTCCCAAACACGTATGGCCAGGTAGAAATAAACAAACACAGATTCACCTGCTGGAGAAGAGCTGCCTGAAATCTCTCAGATGTTCAGTCCCAGCAGGAATATCCTTGTGGAAGTGCTGGGCAGCCCCTGGCCCTGGCATGGGCATGGGGTGGACGTGTTGGCCTCTCAGCTCAGCTCTCTGCTTTCATTTTGGCCACCCCCTGAGAGCTCTAATGGAATAAGGATCATAAAATCATTAATGTTGGAAAAAGACCTCTGAGATCATCGGTTCCAACCCTTAACCCAGCCCCAGTGCCAAGCTCCCCATTAATCCCTGTCCCCAAGTGCCACATCCACACATCTCAGCACTTCCAGGGATGGTGACTCCACCACTTCCCTGTCTGGGTGGTGCAGCTCTGGCAGATTCTGTTTTCCACAGCCAGAACCTCCTCACCTCTTTCAAGCACACGAATTGCATTTGCACTGGAGGAATTGCACTGTGGCTGTGTGTGTGCAACAGCAGAGCGAGCTCAGAGTCACCCAGCACTGCTTCTGCCCACCCTCTCTGCATGGGAACAGGGTGCTGCTCCCTGGCCTTTGGGATGATCCCCCAGACTGGTGCCTGGGGCTGCTGGGTGCCTGGACACCCTCCCACCACGGGCTGCACACACAGGAGCTGCTCTGGAGGCTCATCCATGAGGGAGACGTCGTCTCCCTGTGCTCACAGCACATTTTTCTGCTTGAATTACTGCAACATCAGCCAAATGAGGAGGGACTGCGAATGATCACAAAAGCCAGGGAACTCCTGGAGTTCAGCATGCTGGGAATATCAAGCTACTGTCTGGAAAAATACAAAAAAAATGCTGTTGATTCATTCCTGCAGTCCCTGACATATAAATTAGGTAACCAACATGACCCGTGACTGTTTCTCTGAGAGACTGGCTGAGACATGACAAATATGCCCTTCAACATACCAGGGCTGATTACTAAGAGTGCTATGGGAATAGCTCAGAGCCTCACAGTTACATTAGAATAAACAAGATGCCACTTAAGGAAAACCACGGTGCTGCTGGAAAGCCCTTGGGTCCCATCTGCCTGGCTGCAGAGGAGCTGTGCTGGGAGCCCTTGGCATGGCAGGATATTGGTGATATTCAGGGAGTCTTCAGGGAAAATCCTTGCTCTCAGTGATAGGAAAAGGACTTTAGACTGTTTTTTTTGTTTGAAGTATGGGGTTCTGGTTTATGTGGGCATCTTCCCTGGTGGTCATTATTGTGGACAGAGAGTGTCCTTCTGGTGAATTCCCACTCTCCACAACCATGAGCTCCTGTGCCCAGGAGTCAAACCTCCCTAGCCCTTGAAGTCATGCTGTCAGTATATCCACTTTTGAAAGCAGCTTTCCAGGCATCTAAAAAAGAAAGTCATTTCACTGCCATCATGCTGGATTTATTACATGTTGACAGAGCTTGGAGCAGGGCAGCTCCCACCCCCTGCACAAAGCTGCTGAATCACTCGTGGAAAATGTTGGGTTCAGTGCTTGCTGTGGAGGGGCTGGGCAGAAAATGCTTGTTTGAGCTATTCCCTATTTGTCTTAAGGCCATAAAACCTGCACACTCAATCCCAAAGACTGAGCCATGAAGTCCCAGTCTGAGGAGATGCTTGAGGGGTCTTGCCAGTGCTTAGGTAACATTTCTATTCCTCTCTCAGCTGCCTGAGCCATTTCAATCCTTGATCTCCAACATGCAATTTCACCCTGAGTGGCTTTGTTTCAAAGGGTGACCAAACTGCAAATCAGCCCCTCCAAATCCCCAGTCATGCACTTTACATTAGGCAATTAAACTGAGCAATAAATATCACTTTGTTGTGAACGAGCCTCCATTTCCTTTCCTATTTTAATAACAATAATGGTCAAACTTCTGTTTAAGAAGCAGTTTCTGGTTCTATTAGGAAATGTGCCAACCTATTCAAAGAGACACAAGATTTGTATGGAGAGGTAACAGCTTTTATTAAGCCAAATTATATAATTAGTAAAAAAACAGCCAAGCTTTCAGGAACACAAGCCCTTCTTCGGGTCTGGGGAGAGGCAAGGGCTCCTGGCAGCTGCAGAACAGCTGTATGTCAGGATTGCTGTAGCCCAGGTCTCTTTGATCAGCACTGCTCTGCCTGGGGCAAGGTGTCTGGCACTGGCTCCCACACTTTCCTGGGCTGGGTTTAAGGAGGGCAGCTCCAATTTGGGCAATGTTTCTCCTCAGGTTACACTGAGCATAGTTTCAGGATTAGATATATGTGTGTGTGTGTGTGTGTGTGTGTGTATTTTTTTTTTTCCCCTGCAAGTTTGCATTTATCTTACAGCTTTTGGGAGGACCTGTGACCTATAGCAGCCATCTCTTTCTCAGTGTTGCAGCCATACAAGCAGAAACCTCTGTTAAATACATGCTAGCCCCAAATGCCCTGTCTCAAGCTGTATGAAAAGAGCTCACATGTGGTTTTTTTTTTTTTTTTTTAATGTAATTTTTTGAACCTCCAGTTTGAGCACACAGGATTCCTGCAATTTCTGCTGGCACAGCCTTTGCTTCATCTTTCAGACTGGAAGCCTCTTGGGGCAGGGACCATGGTTTTAATTATGTACAGCTCCCAGCTGAGCAAAACCATCAGTCCCCATTAAGAGAATAAATAATTACTTCAGTGAAACACAACTCACTCCTGGCTCAAACCCATTACTGAAGTGTTCAGAGGTTGTGGTGTATTTGTAAGCATAACTTAAATAAGATACCCGGCTTTTGCATCAGCAAAACGTCAAATCAGCCTCCAAATATATTTTGGTGGCAGATTCTTCAATTTATCAGTAACACACATCCATTGTTGTCTGCCACTGCACTGTGTCCCTGGACTGCCCACGGGGATGTCCCAGGAAGCTCTTCAAAACTGGGGAGAAGAGCCAGATTAAGCTCCTGGTATCTCCCAGGACAGTTTGGGTCAGTGCTCCTCAGCAGAAAGGAAATAGGGTAGGATGAACCCTTCTTCAGCAAGGGATCAGGTGCCACAAAAAGGTGTGCAGGTTTAACACCCAGGTTGGCCAGGTGCTGGCAGGGGATTCCATACCTGTGTCCCATCACAGCCCTGTGAATGTGTAGAGATTTTAAAAGATGAATCACCAAAGTTAATTGGGCTGTGTCTGTCACCTCCCCTTTTTATGCCAGTCACTAATTTACAGAAGAACAAGATCTAGATGGAAAGAGGATAATTAAGATGGGAAGATACTCCACAATTCCCAGGAGAAAAATACAGGTGGCAGATTGGAACACAGGATTCCCTCTTGCTTTACTTTGTGCCTGCAGCTCCTGAAGGGTGTTTATCCATGGTTTATTTGGGATAAAACCTTGGAGCAATAGACAAACTGCCCTGCTCCCACCAGGACTTGTGCCCTATGGACCAAAGGTTTTTTCTCCTCTCTCCCAGACAAATCTAGAGAACAACTGATACTCTGCCATGGTGTTGGATGCTCACCCCAGCAGGGTCCCAGATCATCACCTCCCATGATTATGGTGTCTCCTGCCATGGCTCAGCCTCCCCTTTGCTGGCAGCATCTTCCCATCAGGTACAAAAGCTGCCAGCCCCATCCTCCAGACACTGCAATATTCCACATTTTCTATTGCTCTGAAGCTTCTGAGCAGCTGTTACAGGTCACCTTCAGCTGAAGCCTCCCTGCCCAGCCATGCTGGACCTCACTCCAAGTGTTTCTGGGCTGCTCTGCCATCTCAGTCACACTTTCACAGTTTTATCACCTTGGTTTCCCCAAGAGTGGCTGCTGCCTCTGTGAGCTGCTGTGAGTGCTGAGGCACTGCTGATTAAACAGAGCAGTCCCAGTTGTCCTCATCATCCCACCAGGCACTGTTGGCCACATGTTCCCCACGTGCCCCATCACTGGGGCAGCTCTTCAGCTCCTGTGTCTCCCTGGCACTCACCAGACTGCTGACACCAAGCTTTATAGACTGGTGGATGGATATTTTATCCAGGAGGTGACATGGAATATCCACTTCATACCCTCCAAAGCCTCCAAGTGCCATGTGCTGTGTGTTAGGCAAGGGGTTGTTCAAAGAAAAAGGATAAAAATCACAAATGTTTAAACACACAGCAGGCAGACACCAGAGAAGCATTGGACCCACACAGTTAGGAATCTTTTTGGGTAAAAGGGCTGAGATTATTGCAGGAAGTCAGAGAACAATGCTTGACTATTTAAGGACAACTGGTGTTTCCTTTCTGAACATCAGCACTATTTATTTGTTTTGGGGTCCAGCCAGATCCCATTTGATGTCTGCTCTCTGGTTAAGGTGGAAAAGTATTTGCAAGGACTTGCTCAATGTTACCAAAACAGAACTGGCCTATATCTCTTTTCATGTTCAATGGCACCTTGGGAACCACCCATGGTTGCCACAAGATGTTATGGATACCAGAAATACAAATTAATTCAAAAAGCTGTAGAATTCTTGAAAAATGGTCCAGTGAGGCTGATTAAAATTAAACATCACAGGTCACCAGCAGGTGGGAAGATGCTCTCTGACCACTTTTGCATTGTCCTAATGCTCTTTCCAAGCCACCCAGCACAGGACATTGAAAAAGAGAGGATATAAATGAGCTTTTGCAATGACCCAGCATGATACCTTGCATGTGCAAGAGGTTCATTTTCCAGCCCCACTCTTTCCTGAGCAGGGCTACAAAGAGCTTCCCTGCCAACCCTACCACTCATTTCTGATTTTCTCTATCACAATGTCAGATTTCAAAGCAACACCCAGAGTTAATCCCACACTGGCTTCAAAGGTTTTATTACCAACATATTCTAAAAGGAATATTTAGGTCTTAATCAGCTGACAACTTGAGGAAGAGGATGTGGTCCTGTTCTGCTTCCAAACCAGATATCTTTCAGTCTGTGAGTGCTGAGCTGTAGCATCTCTGCTGTGGAAGATTTCACCTGACCTCTAATTCTTCCTTTCCATCTTGTAGCTTTCTGCATTAACCAACACCACAATTGAAAGGTCCTTAAAGAGCTTTCTAGTGTCTGCTTTTGAGGATGACACCTTTTCAGGTGGGAAGTGTGGTATAGGATGACATGAAATAGGAATGTTCCCTCTTAAAACCTGCTGAAAGCAGTTGCTTTGCAAGTCCCTTATCTGAGCATGGAGGAATTTTCCATCCAGTCTTCACATCCTACTGAACAGGAGGGCTCTTCCCTGCTCCTCAGTGAGGCAATGGACACTGTGCTACAGATACTGTGTTATCTAAACTAGGGTGAGATCCCTGGTTTCCATACCCAGCACTGACATGGCTCCAAAGAAAAGGACAATACCTTCATGGAAATAAAAAGCCCCCAGCTGTCAGATCACTATGGTTTTCCTCATAGGTTGGCATCACCACTACCTTGGGGGATAATAAGCACAACCAGCCAAGCACTTGAATTTCCACACCCTGGAGTGGTCAGGGCACTTTTCTCCCAGATGGGAACAGAAATCTCATTCCTGTGTTCACAAGTTAAGGCTGCTCCTCCTGTATTTTTTAATAATTCTGTGAGTCCCCTCAGACTAAGGAATGAGGAATAATTTCACACCAGCAGCACAGCATTTCTTATGCTTTATCTCTAACCTCACCTGACATGTAAAAACTTTCCATCACCCCATCATAAAAGCAGAGCAGAAAGCCTGGTGAAAGTCATGGGGCTGCACTGAGGGTTAATCCCACAGACTTCAGTAATTCACAGGAAAGGACAGGGCGAGCTGTGCTTGCATAAACAGTTAAAGGTTACTTCCAAATATCAACCATGGCAGCAGAAATCACAATTTCTTTACCAATCACAGGCAACTTGAATACATCAAAACTTTTTCCTGCAAATCAAATTCCACTATAATAAACCATTTAACCCTTTCCATTAAGCAGAAAGCGAGGAGCCACAGCAATTGGGCTAGAAAAGGGGAAAGAAGCGGATGAAGCCAAAATAGCAGTAGCACATTTGGCCAGCCCTGCAGAAACGACACAAAACTGGCTGGATTCCAGTGTCTGGTTGCTTTGCAGCTCCAGGGCAGGTCTGGCTGTACAATCTTTACATAGAAATCAGACTCGCCCACTCCTCCCTCCTGCTTTTCTTACAGCAGACAGCGGTAGCGGGGGGAGTCCGTGGGCCAGATAAAGTTGCCTTGGTGCTTATTCCATTAGAGGCAAGGAGATTTTCTCCAGGTTTTTAATTAGAAAAAAATCCCAGCCTCGACCCAAACACACGTCTCCTGCCCGTGTGTTAAATGGCTTAATTTCCCCTTCCCTCACACTGCCCTGCAACTGCTTCTATTCCTTATGACATCACTGATGACAGGGTTTGCTCCAGTAAAGAAGTGCAAAATAAAGGTATTAAAAATACAGGCCACTTCTCTGGCTGGCTGAGGGTTGGTTTTTAGCACAAGTGAGGGGAGAAGGGGGTGTTTCTTTCTTCTGCCTAAATAATGAAAGGACTCCACAGGGCAGCCTGGAGCATCAGGCACTGCTTCCCCCAGACAGCTCCTGCAACCCCCAGTCTGGGAAAATTGTTGGTTTTGGCTTCATTTCCAGCTGGCCTGATCTGGGAACAGGTATCCCAGAGCTTGCAGTACTCTGATGTTGATTTACAAGTGCCCCAGTTACAAAATCAGAGGTCCTGAAGCAATACCAGCATTTATTTACAGCAAACTTTCTCTCCTAGTCACCCATTAGCAACTGCAAGCTGTTAATGAGTGTCTTGCTACTGTTCCATACCGCTTTGTGGTCAGAGCTCATAAATTCACTTTGAGTTCACAATCTCATTAGGCTTCTTTCCTTATTCCTCTTAATTTCTGGTCTTTTGGGCAGGATTTTGTTCTGAAGACTGGTCCTGACTCGATACATTAACCTCACTGAGGACACAGTTACATTTAAAAATGACATTTTGTACGCACTGCTGCATTGGTCATAAAAGTGCTTTGAGTATTGCAGATGATCTAGAGGCTCACAGCCCTTAAAATTCTTTCTGTTTATGTAAAGCTCATTTTGTGTCTCTGAGGAGAACCATCCCTCTGATGCACCTCTTCATGCAAGGAAACACAAAAATCACAGGCTGTCCTGTGGCCCCAACCCTCAGCCTGGGCTGTAATTCTTGTGTTACTCAATCTCTGTCCCTGATCAGGCTGGTGCCCTCACACAGACCTGTCCCTTCTCTGTGTCCCCATCACCCCTGGGCAGCCCTGCTGCTGCTGAGGGATTGCTGGGAGCTCCCCAGGATACCCTGGGAGCCAGCAGCCCTGGCACCACGGGCTGTGTCCAGCCCAGCCCACAACAGCCAGCCAGCCCCTGTGCTTTCTTGCCTCGCTCAAAGCAGGCATACAGAGTGCCTTTACAGCCCTGAAAACAAAGTCAAGCAGTGGTGACTTAACCAAAACCTAGAAGAGCCCTAATTCTACTGAAAACCTAAAAAACAAAGGAGGAAAAGTAGAAAAGCCCACTGTTAGGGACCCTCAGTCTCTTTATAGGAGGAATCTGACCTGCCTTAATTCCCTCCAGCTGAGCTGGAGGCTGAAACCCATCTCCACCTAGAAACCAGAGCCCCCTGCACCTCACTGCTCAGGAGGAGACTGTGGCCTTGGAGCTCGTGGGGATCCTGCCTGCCTGTTGTTTCTGCAGCTCTGCTGAGTTACTAAGTGCAAGTTAGAATTGTTTGGGTTTTTTTGCCTTTGTTCCTATTGTTTTAGTGAGCTGTGGTCACATTCCTGGGGCAGTGTCTGCTTTTCAGATTGGCAGACTGTAGGTTAAGCTTTCAATTGATTTATGGCTTGTTTTTCTAGGGTGGTTAGCTAGCTAATAGAAGAGAGCAAAAGGATCCACATAACATATATTATCTTGTTTTCAAGATCTTTCCAAGGGTTTTGGCTCAAGGGCAAATGGAAGGTCCCTCTTCCATGTGGGAAAAACATGAAGCAGGAAGAAAAGTATACTTGTACTCTTTGGGATTTGAGAATTGGGGTTTGGAGGTGTTTTAAATTATTTTGTGCAAACTTCAGATGTCTTTATACACCCTGAGTAGCTTCCAGGCTGGTGTGTATGCTCACAACAGCCCCAAGAAAAAAGGAAATACAGATTTCACCTTACACTCAGAGAGCTGAGGCACAGGAGGGGATGTATGAGGGCTTGCTAATGGGAAATGCAGAGCCCTGAGCTGCCTGAGGTGGGGCATCCTGCAGCAGAGCCCTGAGTGACTGCTGTCCTCCCTCCAGGTACCACTGAAGCTCCCTGTCTGACCTTGGCTAAACCCAAGGTTTCCTCTCAGAAACCAGAGCTCCCTGTCCCTGACCAAACCACAGCTTCAAACCAGAGCTTCAGACCTGCCCTGGGAAAGGCTGAATCTCTGCTGAGGAGCAACAGGCTCTCTCTTTTATGTGTTTTCCTAAGGGACAGCCCACTGAGAACAGAAATGCTGTGTTTTGGGCAGGTACCTTCTGGTAGATCCTGAGCAGCTGTGGGGGAGCCTTTGTTCACAGCCTCCTGAGAAGCACAGTGCCAGGAGCAATCCCACCCCAGCTCTGCTGTGCTCTGCTTCCAGCTGTGAGATAAACAGCAGGGCAAGGGCACGCCTGTGGCTCAGCAATTGGTGGCCTCCACACCAAGTCTGGTGGCAGCCCAGCCATCCTGGGCCCTTGAGGCTGCCCTGAAATGCTCTAAGGGCTCAGGGATTCCCACATTCCCTCTGCAGCCAGCTTCTCATGGAGCTGAGCACCTCCACAAGTGAGACCACTGCTGGTGTTACCCCACACTGCTGCAGAGGCACAGATGTGGAGCACCCTGACTGGTGGGGATGCAGGGTGTGCAAAGCCTGTGTGATGCCTGAAGCAAACACTCTCAGTAACCTCAGTTGTTCTTTAAGAAACGATGCAGTTGTGCCAGTGCATAACCTTATGTTTTGTAGACCTGTGGGATATAATTATAATATTATTGCCAATTATTATCACTACCAAAGACCCTACTTGCTTCATTTCTCAGTATTAGATGAGGTCCAACAGATCCTGGGGAAAGTGAATGTATTTAACTGGGAAATAAGGAAATGGAAGGAAGAAGAAAAATTATAGGATCCTATCACATGGCTCTTCTTAGCTTTCAATTTCCCTCCCCTAAATGTTTCCAAAACAGCAGGAATACGACTTGGCTGTAGGTCTGTATTATGCAATAGTGATTTCTTTGTTTCCTCTCACTTTAAGGTTTAGCAACAGGGAAGAAAAAAACCCCTCCCCTGTAGAATCGGGGGAGGGGAGGTGTTAAGACGATGCTGGGTCCCTCCGAGCTGTTCATGGCGAATTGCATAACCACTGCCGAGGGGTTGCTAGGTTTTACCACGTCCCTGCTCCGTGTTAAATATTAACAGTGCTTGTGCTTTCGGCGGTGTCGCTGCTGCCGAGCCCGGCTACGGCCGCCAGTCCCGTCTGGCCGGGTTTCCATGGAGCTGATAGCATCCCTTGTCTCCATTCACAGCGAAACCCTCCCTGAATCCATCCCCAAAATGAGGCGTGTGCTCACGGGGCAGAGCAGTTTTTCTGTTTGTTTGGTGCCTCGTGGATGTGCAGGGCTTTTTTTTTTTTTTTTCCCTTAAAACCAGCCAGGTTTGGAAGTGATGCCTGGTTTTGTCTGTCCTGGTAGATCTGCAGAGCCACAAGGTGCCTGTAACCCTCCTGGTGCCAGCCCTGGCACAGCCAGCTGTGCACTGGGCTCTGCTCAGGGGTTGTAAGAATGATGGGGACAGACTTCCCAGCAGGGCAAGCTGGGATAGGACAAGGGGGGATGGTTTTACCCTAAAAAAAACATGTCAGGCAGAAATTTTTTACAGTGAAAGTGGTGAAACACTGATATAAGTTGCCTAGAGAGGTCATGGATAACCCATCCCTGGAAACATTGTAGGTCAGGTTGGACAGAGGCCTGAGCAAACTGGTCTAATGGGAAATGTCCCTGTTTGTTGCAGGAGGTTGGACTAGATGGTCTTTAAACAACCTTTCCAGCCTAAACCATTTTATGATTCTCCCCTGCTACTCCTCCTCCTCATCTATCTTCCCTCTGTTTCCTGGTTTAAATTAGACTGCAAAATTTTCTGGATTAAGATGCAAGAAATAAATGCACTATCTCCTAAACCGTGGGTTTGCCTTCTTTTCCCCCTGTAACATGACTCTCATCAAAACCTTTCTGATTTACATTTAAAGCATTTTAATGGAGTTAATGGTGCATATTTTCAACACATTGGCTTCCTGGGACCAGTTTAGGGCCATGCTGGGACCAGTTTTCATCCATGCTGGATGCTGAGAGGCTTTGCTTGCTGATGGTCTGTGGAGCAGGGCAGTGCTGGATGCTAGAGATCTGCATATTCAATGTGCATGTGAGCTCAAACAGGTTTTTTGTTATGTCTCTAATTAGGCTAAGCAGGGTGTTGGATTCAAGTGCTAATTAGAGATGACCACTCTAAAATACATTAGGCTGTTTAGGGCTGTGTGCTGTTTGCATATTTGGGTGCCAGTTCCTACTCACCTTTGTGTGAGTAATGTGATGAGTCCATCCACTTTTTAACCTGTCACATTATTTTATTTCTTCTCTTTTTTAGACAGATACACCATGACTAAGAAAATTAGTTTTTAGCAATGGAAATAAGCACACATAAGGCATGGGATTGTCCGTGGCAAAAGGGGGGAGGGAGTGTTAGAGTGTTAGGCAGTGGAAGGAAGGAACTGGCAGTCAGGATTGGTCCAGCCTCTGAAAAAAGAACAACCTCTGGCTTCCTAAACCTACCCTGGAGGGTGTACCTGAGGGCAAGGCTGTGTGCTTGTGGCTGTGGCTTGGTGGCACTGGGGTGGGTTTGGTCAGTGCTAGATGGTGTGGCCCAGGCATTCTGACACCACTTGAGGGGGGTGGGAGGGCAACCAGGTGAGCAGCCAAGGTGCAGGTCTGAGCTGAGGAAAGCTGCTTTTGAATGTTACATTAATTAACTGGTGCTGAACTCCAAGTTCTCCTTAGCTGGGCAAGACTGTTGGGTTTCAAACTGTGTCAGCTCCTACACATTGTACATCCCAGACTGGTCCAGCATCAACTGAATCCTTCAGGTGTCTGGCTGTCCTGACACACCACAGGGACAGAGTCACCCTGGCCCCGTGCCAGCTCTGTGGTGTGGCACATCCCTGTGCCCACAGCTGGGCTCTGCAGCCTGCCAGGGTCCCATCCCTCTCCTTGCCCCAGGGAGTGCATCCCCTCTGGAGAGCTGCAGCCACCTGGGACTGAGCAGGAGGGTGCTGTGGCAAAGCCTGGGCTGTGGAGGAGTAGGGATTCCCAGAGCAGGGGTTCCCAGAGCAGGATGTGGCCAGTGCCAGTGCCCTGTGCAGGAGCAGGGATTCCCAGAGCAGGGATTCCCAGAGCAGGGATTCCCAGAGCAGGATGTGGCCAGTGCCAGTGCCCTGTGCAGGAGCTCTCCCTGCTGAAGCCACAGGGCCCCCCCTCCCAGCACAAGAGCTGTTCCATGGAGACCCTCATGTGCAAACAAACACATGCCAGCTCAGCACTTTTGGAGACTGTTGAGAGATTCTTTTCAAGTACAGGGCTCAGCACACACTGTCCTTTTATTTCCTTTTTAATTTTTTTTCCCCCCAGTCCCTTGGGAATAATTAAACACGTCCATGCAGGCAGGAAGGCCAGGCTGGCTGCTGGCCTGGCAGACAGGGGGGCTCTGAGCCCCAAAGGTGTGACCCTGCTGTGGCTCTCTCCTGCACACCCCCAGTGCTGCACAGGGACTCATCCACATGGAAAAACAGCCTTGAAAAACACAGCCTCACTAAATTTTCATTAAAAATTCATAAACGTTTGGGCAACACTGGGTTGTGTGAAGCCCAGACTGGAACACAAACAGGCTGCACCTTGCCTGAAGTCTCAAAGCAAAGGGGTTTTTGTAAAGCTGGTGTAAACCCAAGCTGGTCTAGGTCCAATGTTTGCTTGGCTCCAGTTCAGATTCATTCCTGAATTCGAACTGATGAACTTCCAGCCCTCAGGTACATTTATGGGGGATGAACATGGACACATCTATGGTTTAACAGAGCTGTAATTTCTCCCTGAATGCTTTATTGTTTGAAAATCATAAATAAGGTGAAGTGAAAAGGACAAGCCCCTTTAATCTATGAGTAGTGTGCTAAATGATGGTGGTAAATCTCTGCTGGCTCCATGGCAGGTAGAGCTGATTTGCACTCCCACAATGCCTGTGATTTTATCCCACAACCTACACTGAAGGTGTGGAGATTATATTTTTGAGAGGGAAAAAAAACCAAAACCAACCCTAGTCTGGACCCAGCTTGGATGGGAATAGTCAGCAAGGCATTGCAAAGAGCCTTGGGTGTATTCTGTTATCCTGGTGAAGGAAATGCCCACCCTGCACTGGCCCTGAACTTTGTCAGGCTCCTTTCTTACCTCCTCCTCCTCCTTCTCCACATTTCTTACCACTCCTGATCTATTTATTGCTCTGATTTGAATGCTTTTATGGCTTGCTAAACGAGGCTGTCTCAAGGCCAGTGTGTTCAGGTGTGCCAGAGAAAGCTCTGCCCCCAGCAGCCTGGAGGCTGCCCGTGCAAACCCCTCTCCCTTCCAACACTGGGATGATTGAAAGTTATTTTCATAGAATCTTACAATGGTTTGGGTTGCAGATCATTGTTCCAACTCCCCTGCCATGGGCAGGGACACCTTCCACTGTCCCAGGCTGCTCCAAGCCCCATCCAGCCTGGCCTTGGGCACTGCCAGGGATCCAGGGGCAGCCCCAGCTGCTCTGGGCACCCTGTGCCAGGGCCTGCCCACCCTCCCAGCAGATATTTTGATCAGCATTACACAGCAGTGTGTGATCTTTAACACCCTGGTGTTTACACAAGATGCTCACAGTGCTGCCAGTGCTTTGAACCACCCACCTTTTGTGTCCCCAACCAAAGGGTGTCCCCTGGGTTTGGGGACACCCCACTGCTGTGGGGCTGTTCTTTCAACCTGTATTTCAACCACGGTCAGGATGGAATAAGAAAATCAATAAATGCTTGCAGGTTGAAGCATAAATATCCCTTCTGTTTAGGGCATTAATATTTATCATTTGGTGGAGAGCAGACCTTGCACACAGCATTTTAGTGTGTTTTATTTGCAAAGCACCCTGGGGTGGTTTTACACAAAAGTTGCTGTATTGAATTTTCTCGTGATGTAGTATTAATTTGTACAAACTGCAAATTGATGCTGACCTGGTCTCTGATGAGCACAAGCTCTCAAATTTTAATTCATATAAAACCTGGCCCCAATCTCAGCAATGTGAGCTTCAGTGCTGGGGAAAGCAGGGGGATCCTCTGGGAACTGTCAGTCAAAAAAAAAAAAAATTCTGGAAAGGTTTTTCCCCTTTGTCCATCTCTTAATGGCTCTAGCTGAGATGTTTCAGCTGAAGAAAACTTTACCCCTGCAGCTTCTACTTTGAAAAAACTGAAAAATCTAACTCAATCTCCTTAAAAAAGAGGGAATAATGCTTTTCAGAAAGAATTTCTGTCCTCCTTTCAATCCCAGTGGAGTTTTCTGTTAGGCAATCAATAAATAATGACCAGGAAAAGACTTTAAAGTCCCTTGTTGCTGTCATATTACCAGATTGTGCATCCCAACCTCAAATCAAGTGAGCTGAGAAACTGAAAAAAAGGGAAGAATGAAGAAAAATCTGAGGAGGATGCTGATGGACTCACCTTCCATCATATTCCCTGCCAGGGGGCCGCTGGGGTGATGCATTTTTGGGGTGGAGCACCACAGTGGGTCTGTTAGAGAGCCCCAGTCCCCAGGGGCCACCAGCACTGGGGTCCCTCACGCCGTGGGACCCGATGGCCACGCAGGTGTCCAGCCCTGTGGGACCCAACAGCAGCACCTCAGCATCCAGAGAAAAACATCCTTCAAAGAACTGTGGGAAGCTTAGTGGAAATAATAAATTTGGGGGTCTTCCTTAATCCTCACAAGTCTTTTTTTTTCATGAATGTGAGAGCTGGAGAAGTCTTTTTAGAATGAAATTGGGGTTTTGTTGGATAAAAGTTCTGGTGTCCTGGGAGAGAGATAAAATTGATATGCTATTGGCAACATGGTATTCAGCACATGGCTGCATACCTTGGCTGTTCTGCCAGGGCTGAGGATGTCTGGGCTCAAAGGAAAGGGCTGGGAGAAAAGGAACCCAACAGACAGACTTTTTGAAGTGGCCAAGTGCACGCTCTTCCTTGCAGAGCTAAAAACGCAGGAGTCCAAGTCACTCCAGGTTTTAATTTTTTCCCCAAAGTTTTAGAAAACTCAGACTAAGCTGTATTTTCCTCCACAAAACTCCTCCCAAAAGTTTTTGGCTTTCTCTTCCCAGACACTTTGTAAAGCCATCTCATATTCTCGCCTGGAGTTGGCGTCTCAGAAATTTATTTCCAGTTCATTGCTGGCCAATAAGGGTGACAAAGTGTGTTTCACGAGGAGGAAAACCCACTTTGTGGTTACTGAGGGCCAGAGTTGGAGTTCAGATCCAATCACACAGAAATAGTATTTGCAGCTGTTTGCACATGACATTATTTCCTGGGCACCTGGCTTGTACTTACAATTAAGAACTTGTAAATCTGAGGAAATCTTAAATTAAGGTACCAAAATGTTCCTGCAAACATTTGTGCCTGCCATTTTTCAACTGTAATAATGGGAGTCCTGTTAAAGCAAGGATGAAAAATTGGTCCTGTGTCAATAACCTGTATGAATGATGCTAGAGAAAACTGGCAAGTCATCCAAAGACCCTGCTCTCCATTTAATTCTCTTCCTAGCTCATTATGGATTATCACGTTTTGTCTAGTTAGTGGCACGATTATGGAAATAGAAAAACTATTTCTCTCTGCTTCTTATCTCAAAGATGAATGAGGCACGTGTAATTGGCTTAAGTTATCATTTAGCAGTGAGCTCTCCTGATGCAGGGTTTTTCTTTTGTCCTCAGCCTGAAGACACATTGAAAGGCTGCTGTTGTTTTCTGTCCCCTGCTTGTTTTCTGTCCCCAGTGCCCACATGCTCAGCCCAAAGCAATGCACCTATTAAGGGCTGAGGTACTTTTGTTCCCAGAAAAATCAGTTGTCAATAACTCAGCAGGTGGAGATGATCATCAGGGCATAAACCACCAGCACTGAAACAACAGCTCAATGGCCTGAGCACATCCAGGGAGCCTCATCTGCCCTCACCTGGGACTCAGTGCTCATCCTAAACCTGCCTGGGCTGTGGCTGCTCCTGTGGTTTGTGTCATCCCAGAAACAGGATTTGTGCTCCAGGCAACACGGGCTCCCACCTCCTGGAGTGTGCTGGAAAAGGATGGGGGATTTGGAAGACATTTTTCTTTTTAATAATAAGAGAGAATAAAAAATGGCAAGAAAAGGGGAGGTGCCATCACCAGGAAGGGTTTTTTCCCCACCACATTAGGCTCTGAAGTGCTGGAGGTGCTCTTAAACAAGAACTTTCCATTGGGATGCTGGGCCCTTCTTACAGCTGTGTGAGCTCATGGGGACACTCAGTTTGCACACATTTGGGACCTCAATAGCCAGGGTTTGGTGCTTAAAAGCATCTGCCAAAAAGTCCATCAGTCATGAAGATCATTGCTGCTGTCATTGCATTTCCTGAGGCCTCAGGGGACACTGGCCAATGATGTTAATTGGAGACTATAAAACATTAGGAAAAGCCAAAGCAATTTTGAAAAGGACCTTTTTACCTTCCTGTGATCTCTTATATCTTCACTCAAAGAGAAAATACTGTCTGAGAAATAAAGGGGAAATTTGTTCATCTTGACTTTCACAATGGAGAAAAAGAGCAGTGGGAAGGAGAGAGGATGCTTTCTGTCTGGCTAATAGTACTGGTGCTTAGTTCTTCACTAAGTATTTTATCCAAAGCCTATTTTTAATAATGCCAAAATAATAATTGCTGAAATTCCTTTTTTTTTTTTTTTAACATGCAAAGCATCATTGGCAAAAATTTTTTCGCAGCTTCCCTTGGCAGTCAGTTGGAGCAGCAGAATTTGATGGACCCTGACGACACAGGGGGACAAAGGCAGCTTTGGAGGACATAAAACTATCTGGGCAACAACTCCCTCAGCCCAAATTGCCTGTGTTGTGTTCCTCTGTTGCCTGACAATATGCTCTCAAGAAAACACAAAATGTTGTTCTCTTTGTGGAAAATTCTCACAAGATTTTTTTTTTTTTCTTTTTGCATGTGTTTACTGAAATAAGAAAAAAAAAAAAAAAGCCATAAAGGAAGCAGAAAAAAAGCCCAGGAAAATTGCAGAACTTTTCTCTCCAAATTACCTCTGTTGTAAAAAATGTCACAGAAGACTTCACATTCCAAAAATACCAGCCAGCTCCATGAGCTGTGAGTGAATGTAGACCCAAGTGAGATGAGGATCAGGCCTAATTTGCTCATAATTATGTTAAACCCATATAAAATAATTTTCCATTTTTCTGGAACCAACCCCCAAATTGTACTTTTAATATCTAGGAATACGCCAGTGAACAATCCATTATATTGTCCTCCCACAGTTATTATTTTCCAAAGTGACAGGGAGATGACAGGAGTCTGTGGCTCCAGGTTGTGAATGAGCAGCAGGAACAGATGGGTTTGTGAGAAGCAGCAATCCTGCTCTCCTGCTAAAAATGCTACAAACAGGATCCCCCAGCTAACGTGCCCCGAAAATATAGAGCAGTGGAACTGTCCCCAAGCAGAGGATTTCACAAGGCTTTCCAGGAAGCATCAATATCTGTGGAATGAGGAAATGGAGCTGCAGATGCTGAAGTACTTATTGCACTTTTTAAAAAATACAGGAACAGCTTCAATTATCCCACTATCATGTACTAAATAAGGTTGATTAATCAAGGTTTAAGATAACAGGAGGAGTTTTCAAGGCCATTAATGTCTCTCGTGGGATTCACCCTTCTTTTGGGTAATGGGAAGCTTCTGGTTGTGAAGAGGTAGATAATAAGGATTTATAGCATCACAATGTACAGTGTTTTTCATAAGAGACACTATGAAAACATGGAAACTTGACAGCAAATATTTCAAATATTTAGTTGCCTACTGGCATGCCAGGATGGGGCTGTCTCTGGTGCTTCATCCTCATCTCAGCCTTTTGCTTTCTCTCTTTGCCTTTGTCTCCCAGCAGCTCTGGTGTTTCTGCTTCCAGGTGTGCTCAGCCCCTCCTTTGCAAGCAGATATCTTAAAAAAAAGCAAAAAGGAGAAAAGTCATATAAGGGTCTCTTTGTCATTCCCAATTTTTCCAGCAATTTTACAGGACCACAAGTGGGCTTCACATGTCCTTCCATGTGAAGGGTCCAGCTATAGTTCTGGTTGGAGCTGCAGTGGAAATGAGAATAACTCAGAAATTATGCTCTTAGGGTGAATTTTCACAAAGGGTTTTTCCCAAAGTCCTCTTGGGGTCTTTGAAGGAGATCTGAGCAGAAAGGGCAGGTACAAAACCAATGAGATGCTAGAGGAAACCTTAATGAATCAACAGTTGAGTTCTTCACCTGCTTTCTAACCAACCAAAGTCAAGAGAAGTTTCTCCATCTTTTTCCATCTTCCTCTGTCTCGTGGGCAATTTCACAAGCAATTTGACATTTCGTAATTTGAGCTCTGCATCATCCTCATTCATTATGATTTTTCTTTTATTATTTCTCTCTACTGTGTCACTTTTCTGGACCCTCAAGCATAAATGTAAGACCCTGCTGCAGTCGGCTCTTGACCCAGGATGAGCTGTGCCACCACTCAGCCCTCAGTGCCAGGCCAGCCTGCCAGACCATGGAAACACTCTTGGCAATGCCATCACCCCATCTGGGGGACACAATAAACACAAAACCTGGCAACTGGGCTCTAATGAAACATGTGTGCTGCAATGTGCAAGCGTGACTCAGGCACTGCAGCCAGGCACTCCCCGGAGTCTGGCTGCATCCCAGAGACATTCTTCTCCCTGGCTTTAGCTGACACATCCAGGCTGACACATTATGTTTACATTTTTGACAGGTTATGATGTAAAGAAGGTTATGATTTCCTCACTGGGGGAAGACCCAGGGTTGAGAGAGCCTGGCTAACCTTTTAGCTGGGTTCTGATATTTCTTCTGCCTCTTCCCACACAGTCCCCCTCTCCTGCCACTGTAGGACAAGTGCTGGAACACTTATCCTGGATCCTACATCCTCCCTACCCCTTCTTCACACATGGCTGTTAAAGGCATGATAGGGGGCTGAATGCCCAGCCCATTCACATGGAATGTGCACACCCTACAGCTCCAGGTACATATATTTATAAAATAACAGCACATCCTCTGCAGTGCTAGTGCATGGTGCTGGTACACATGGGTGCATTTTTCCTTTGGGGAAGGACATGCTGGGAAAGTGGCAAAGGTTGGGCCACGATGCCCTGGCACTGGACACTGCAGGGAGTGGTGAGAGGAGGGTGGGCAGCCCCAGCAGGGATCACTGCACCCACAGGCAGAGAGCAATGACTGGGCTAGGAGCAGTTATCCTGTTAAATGAGAGTTTTACCATTTCCCTCAGTGAGAACTGAATTATATCCTTCAGCAGGCGCAGAGTTCGATTGCTGCTTTTGAAAAATGTAGCTGGAATAAATACTGTATGTGTCCCAGATGAGGTTTTCCCCTCACTATATTCTCTAATTTCCTTCATACAGGAGGAATTCTTGTATTTGCTGCTTTCCCTCCTTATGCATTTGCTATGAGGCTTTTTGAGCCCAAAGGCCCTCACTTTGAATAGAAATGAAGCTTCTGGTGTTTCCTCTATTTAAGGGAGGCAAGCAAAGCAACTGGAGGATGCGTTGCTTCAGCCCTGACCTATTTCTATGTTCAGCACATTTCTCCCCCTCCACGGACATGAGGAGTTGTCCCAAACCCTGGGGCTACTTTCTGCTTCCAGCTCTCTGGAATGCCCTTGCAGCAGGGCTGGAGGGGAGCAGACTTTCCTGAGGGGCAGCAGCACAGGGCTCTCTCCTTTTCCTCCCTGTGAACCCTAAGAAAAATGTCATTTATCAGGGAAGGTGCTCCACACGTATTTAACACTGGAAGGGAATCTCAGGAGCAGACACATAAGGCAATTACATGTGTGTTTTTCAGTCCTAATTAGACTGAACTCCATAATTGTGAGATGCATTTCTGACTCTTTTTTTCTTCCAATAAAGAAATACCCCCCCCCCCCCCCCCNCCCAAGTGGAAAGGTGAGGGAAGGAGGAATAATTAATGATGATGAAGATTCTGCCTGCCATGGGAGCACTGCTGCATTTCCCATTAAAGTTTACCCCTGCAGCACAGGAACCCCCTCTGTGATGCTCCTAGGACCAGAGAGGGCTGGCCAGGGCTGGGCTGTCCCCAGCATGGGGGCAATTAAGGGACTTTTAAGTTGTCACTTCAGCACAAAGGGGTGTGTTTGGCTGCATGGACTCCAGAGATCTTCACAGGTGTTGAATGTATAACAGAGCTCTGAGGGGATGGACATTCCATTAAGAGTGTTGCTACCCTTAGCAGTTATTTGTGTGATGGAAGGGGCTTGGAAGGGCTGAGATGTGCATTGTTAAGAGGGGTGTGATGGTTACCATCTTTCCAGTAGGATCAGTCATTCAGAAGAACCCAGACACCCAGACTGGGAAGATTTGGAACAGTAAAATATCTGGGATTTGGGTGATAGGGCTCAGCTTGAGGCAAATCTGAAATCCACGATGGCAATTCATGGAGGAGAATCAAATATTTGGAAGGGGGGATTGATACAATTTTAAGGCAGCTCACCTTCCTTCTGCCCAGCACAGGCACTGTGGAGCCTCACACAGAGCAGGCAGGAGCAGAGAGGTGACATTGCTGATGTCACACGTGGGCAGCACCGGTGACAGCAGCAGGCTGGGTCAGCTCAGCATCCTCTGCCCAGCTGGGTGCAGATGGTTTTCACCACACACCAGCATGACAAAGGCACCTCTCCAGAGCTGAGCCATTCCATGCAGTGGGGGTGTTATTTAGGATGGGAAGATGTGGGGGGGTGACACAGCTTTATTATGCCTCATAAAAATAAATTCGGGAGAGATAAAAAAACCCACTTCCATTTGAAAAGAGGGAGGAATAAGGCAGATAAAAGATATGAATTTTTCCTCCAAGACAGACTGCTAAATAGGCTCTTCTTGTTCACTGAGGCTCAGTAATGCAAGTTGACAGGATATTAAGGTTATTCCAGGTTCTTCTGTCTCCCAGGGTCATAAGCCTTCTGCTATGCATGTTAATCCATCTTAGCATTCCTCCGAGTAGCTGCATAAGTAGGGCAATCGGTTTAGTATGTATTCTTTCCATTTACAGCCTGGTTGGG
The DNA here is from genome assembly GCA_013397555.1 of Urocynchramus pylzowi. NCBI lineage: Eukaryota > Metazoa > Chordata > Aves > Passeriformes > Fringillidae > Urocynchramus > Urocynchramus pylzowi. The sequence goes on from VZRH01001410.1 coordinate 1,515,999, forward strand.
AGGAGAAACCTACTAATTAACAGAATACCCCTAGAAAATCAGGAGTCATTTTAATAATACAGAGACTCTGCACAACGTTCTGCAATTAAAGATAAACCTTCCTGTGAAATATTTCAGGGGTGAGAGGAGGAGGCCATCCAAGAGAGAAGGACCCTGGGGGCGTTTATCCTGCAGCTCTTCCCTCTGCCCTTCTCTTCCCCTGGCTGCTGCCACATAAGGCTGGTGAGCCACATCTCTCTGTGACTGAAGAGAAAACAAGAGCCTGAGTCTCACTGCAGCTCCCTGCGAGCTCAGGATTTTCTCCCAAATGGCAGCTGAAAAGTTCCTGTCCATGCTGTGCCAGAGGATTCTCCTACACCCTGGGCATCGTGCCATGGACTATTAACCCCCTCATGCCACAGGCTGTCTGACCAAGCCATTCATCCCCAGCCCTTTGTGCCACACACCTGAATATATTCCCCTTTCCCCAGGTGATTTAAAACCCCACAAGCTTTCAAGCAGCTGCTACAATGACATCAGTGAATAATGTTAAAAATAATAGCGCTCGTTTTGAGTCTGAAAACTCAAATAACAGCCCTGAAATTTGCCACTTTCTCACCTTGTTCAGCATGAATCATTCCCAAGTTCCCAAGTGCTTTCCAAATTATCTAATATTTCCTGAAAACCTTTTCTCTATCTTCCTACTTGTGCTTGTTCTGGGGAGTACTCGAGCACAGAGCAGAGGGTGAGCAGAGCTGGGGGTACCTCTGCCCCCCACTTCTCAGCTGCTGTGGCAAGAGATCCTCTGAGACTAAATGTAGCAGCATTCAATTAAAATGAATTAGTACAAATAATTATAAAACTACCTATTTTGCTTTTAGCTGGCATTTAACAAAATGTTTTTGGATTTTTATTTCCTCCTATCATTTCTGCAAGAAATGAGAAATATTTGCCCTGATCTCTGTTTGAGCCAGAGGCTTTAAGCAGGCAGCTGTTCAGATACTTCCACCCTTAACTCCTCCAGCAGTGATGGGAATGCTCTTCTGCTCTCCAGCTGGGGGATGGGGTTTGCCTAACCCTGGATAATCTGTCCTTTCTGCAGCCACGGGCTGCAGGAGAAAAAAACAGATGTAGCATTTCTTGATCTCTGACACAGAGTGAGTTAAGTAATTTCACCTTTAAGGTTGGGATTTTTTTCTGAAAGACAGAAGGAGACAGCTCAAAGCTAATATCCCCTTCTAGGGAAAGACTTGCTGTAGATCAAAAAAACCTCCTGAACTACAGCCAGCAGAGGCTGGTGGGAATAACCCCACTGCTGACATGGATTTGGGATCAGGTCTCCATGTGTGAACACTCTACCACAACTACTGAGTGTGGTCACTTTCCCAAAGCTTTTGTTGTCAGAGATGTTATGGGCAGATCTCACCACAAAAGCATTCCTAAGGACAGGAAGAACTGGGAAAAGGGTGATATTTGGGATCAGAGATCTCTGTAACACCACCAGAATCAGTGGTGACATGGGGCTGCACCAGACACAGCATGGCCACACCGTGCTTGAACCCAGCAGGGTTTTGTTCCTGGAGAGGTGATGGAGAATCATAAAAGGCTCTACACCTTCACTGTCAGAAACTGGAAATAGCATGAGCTGTGTAATCCAACGGAGAAGGCGAGGGGAAATTCGATGAGTGTATTTATAGATAAGAAGTGAGATTATTTTCAGTTATTGAGATGAAAACATCTCTTTTCTTGTCCACTATCAGCTTGGAGTTAGGTAACAGACTCTAACTTCACTTTAAAAAGTGCCATGGCTCTGACAGCACTGGGGCTGCCACCATGGAGCTGCCATCCATCAGGGACCTTGCTCAAGCCTCACTTCTCACAGAGAAAACAGTCTTAGGAAAAAATGAAGTAAAAAAACTGTTATAGTGTAACATATTAGTGGACTAATTTTTACTTACAAGTGAAATATTTGAAAATCAGAGATCGAATATATGCAATTTGCTAAGCAACTTGGATGTCCAAATGACATAATTCTGCTTTCTTGGGGAGGATCAGAGATATCTGCTTTCCAGCAGCTTTTCCCCCAGGTTTTGTGAAGCAGTCACCACAGTCTCTGCTACCAGGGGATGCTCCTGTCCCACTCTGAGTGCACAGTGTGGTGTTTCCCCATGCCCTGACTCTGCTGGCTGGACAGGCTGTGTGCAGCAGAGATGTGCTCACTGTCACTTCTCACCACTCAGCCAAAAAAACTTGAAAATACAGATGGACTTGCTTAGGAAATCCTGGATAATATTCCATCTCCTTCTCCATTCTGGGGAAACCAAATGAAATAAAATTATTTACAGAAGACAGCTTTATCCCCTTTTATTAACAAGATATAATGAATCTGTGAATTCATGGAGTAATTCCAGTGATTTTGAACTGACGAGTAAAGGATAAACTGGTCTCAAAAAACAAAATGCCAATTAGCCAATGGACTAAGCAAAATAATAAATGATTGCACATTTAGAACAATCAATAAGTTGGTTACACAAGATATTCTATGATCCAAGATTAATTAGGGATGACAAAATCCCTAGAAGGATAAAACATAGGACAAATATGAAATCTAAATGAGAATCCAGTTAACAACTTGCAAGAGGAGCTGCTTGCACATGGTGCTCCAGCGTCCCATGTTGTTCCAATCAAGGATCACATCAGAAACCTGAGCATTCCAAGATGGACATGTGTATTGTGAGATACATGATGTAAGAAATCAGTGGGTGTGTCAGGAGGCTGAGGTGAAGGGAAAGCCACAGGAGCCTGCCCAGGTGATGGGGCTTTGCTCTCTCAAAGCAGAGCTGTGTCCCAGGGTTGCTCATGCCTGCAGCTGATCGCCTCCAGCAGCGGCCTTGGCAGAGCTTGGGAAAACCTCCAAGGTTAATTCAAGAGCTGGAAATCCTCCTCCAGCATCTGAACAGGAGTTCCCACACCCAGTACTTCTCACTGCTCTGCCAGGGAGGCATGTGCCTGTGGCCAAACGGGGCAATTCCAGCCCCTAAATTCGCTCTGCTCAGCCGGGGCACCAGGACAGGAAAGGTCCCCATAGCCTCTGGCTTGTACCAGTCTCTCATGGTAGAGGTACAAGGCAAAAGCTCATGCACTCCATCCTCTCCTCCCTTATAACACATCAGCTGGGTCATTCTAACAGTGTGCTTTTCTAACCTCATTGAGGAGGGCTGAAATATTTTAGTGTAAACCTCATCCCTGGGGGTTTAAGTTGATTGCACAGTCTCAGCTGACCAACAGCATTCCTATGGAAGTCCCACTGCCCTGGGATATTGCTACATGAACTCAGTCTGTCCTGCCTCATTACCCTCTGAGTTCTCCAGCAACTATTTTGTTGTTTTTTCATCCTGGGTAGAGAAATCACAGAACTTCCTATATCACGTGAATGGGAATGTTGCTTTACAACAGGCTTTGAGAGTTTAGTTCCTCAGCTGCAGCTCTGAGGTGTGTGGAGATGCTGGTGCAGACTGGGGTTCTCTTTAGCAATCAACCAGTCTGTCCTCTGGGAGCCAAAACTGGCCTGAAATGCAAGGGATGATCTGACATGTAGCTCCAAATGTATGCCATTATATCCCAACAGAGAATGAGCTGCCATCGTGTTACATGTAGTAAATCACTTCAGATTAGTGCAGTTTAAAGCCAGGTTGGGGTGTTCTTAATTTAATGGAATTACCACCTCCTTTTAAACCAGTACCACCATTGTGGCCAAATCAGGAGCTGGACTTGGTGACCCCCGTGTGCCCTTTCTAACTCAGGATATTCTGTGATTCTGTTCAAGGAATAAAGTGCATCAGCTGGACCAGGCCAGAAATCCCCCAGCCCTGTGTGTGGTGGTTGGTAGCAGGCTGCACAGCTCACACAGCAGATTATTCCCATTGTCTTTCTCCCCTCAAAGCTTTACATTCCCATTCTCCTGGCAGCTGTGAGTGGTGTGACCCCCCCAATCCCACCCTAGCCTGTGAGCTGCCATCCCCAACTGTCTGAACCAGGCACTGGAACTGCCACATGGGTGGCCGCTGATTCTCGCACTGAGAGCTGGTTTAAATCATCCCAGGCTTGCATGTGAGTCTATTTATTTCAACACTGTGAAGCTTGTTCATTCTCTAGACAGTGTGTTAGGGCTAGGGGCCAAAATCCATGCTGATGTATAGCTTTCGCCATCAGATTTATAATTTAGTGCAAGGGGAAGTGTAAGCCAGGGCAAAAGATTGTGAAGAAGCTTCACCATGCTCCCATCTGCACTGCATTTAATTTACAGGGTAGATTAAAATAATGGAACATCTTTGACCTCGTTTAGTTTGGGTTGCCTGCAAGATTTAGCTTTTGTTTCATCTCTTTGCTCCTGGGGACCGTGCAGCCAAGGGGAGATTCATACCAGGAGCAGAGCCCACAGTTTCTCTCCTTTTGTTGAAAGACACGACGATGCAAAATGGGAATTAAACCGTTTTCTCAGTGCAGCCAGATCAAAGTTGAACTGAAGGAGATGCCAGCTCTTCTCATTGATTTCAGCTTTGCTCCCCTGGGACTGGCAGTGCAGGAAGCTCACATGTGCAAGAAACTGATGCATCAGCTGAGAATTTCTCAAGCCAGTGTTTTTCTTGTAGCCAGGTGTCCCACAGGACACCCTCTCTGCTCACTTCTGCCTGATGGTTTACCACCATCCTCCCAGGGAAATTGAATCCAGCATGCAGCATGGCCCAGGTGCAGATTGCTGCAGATGCAGCCATGCCTCTGGCTGCAAACAGCCCTTCAAGGTGGGAGCTTCTCACACCCTAAATCATTTATGATATCACAGCAATTAGCTGCCATAACCCAGAATAGGTGCTTGAAGTGGGACAGCTCTCCACTGGTTTTCCCTTATTTATTCACCAAGGACATGCCCCAGTTCCTCAGCACCACCTGGTCACACTGTGACCCTCCAGTCTCATGTCTGTGGCAGCTGGACTCAGATTTTCCTGGCATGGGGCAGAGTTAAGGTTACTGGCTGGCCTTTCCCTGTCCTGGCCACTATCTCTGACATTTAGGAGGTCTGGGGGGAGGCTGGGAATTCTCTAGCTCAAGCATCCCTTTGAGGTGACAGCTGCTACAGCATTCAGGGTGACACACAGTCTCCTAGGGGAGCTCACAGAGCTCAGGGTAAAGCTGGATGGGTCATTTTGATAGATAACCCAGGGATTGTTTTAGGATAAATAAAAAAGTGCTAAAAAGCAATGCTAAGATGAGTAGGGCAGTGCCCCAGGCAGCCCCCACCCCTGGTGCTCTTGTGGAGCAGTGCTGCACCAACTGTATTTTGAGCTCACCTTGAAGGACATTAATTCTCTTTTTCTCATACCTCTCAATTGTTTTTGAGCCTTGGAACAACAGCCTTCATTCAAAATAAGCTTTTAAATCTGGTTGTGGTGATTAGTGAAACACGCTTTAAATCCTTTACTACACTGTGGAGCTGTAGGTAAAGGATTCTACAACTAGCCTTGCCACTGGTTAAAAAGCTTCCAAGTGCAGGAGTAAATTCACACACACACACACACACACACACAATCCTTTTTCAGATACACACACACACACACACACAATCCTTTTTCAGATTTTTTTAGGGAACCCATTAAGCTTTGTGTGGTTATGCAAGCTGATACAAATGCCTTATTAATTAGAAAATCAATCATGCTGTCCAGCTGATTGATGCTAATCCTGCACCAAAAGGGGGGAACAATAGTATCATCAAGACTATATCATTTCTTCCCATTACAGGGAAGAGGACAAGACTGCATTTCAAAGTGATTCTGCTGTAATGAGCTGCAAGAATATACACCATGTAGTAAGGGCTCTTTTAAGATGTGGCACATTATTTTGATCAATAATACTCAAATTCATTCTGGATCCTGAATCTAAGGAAGTTTCATATGAAGATTAAAGGAAATTATAATATGATCAGAGATGATCACAGAGGAGGGTAGATGTAATTATCCAAGGGGCAGCATTAATAAATAGGAATGAGCCCAAACCCTGTAAAATCAGAAAAGAGTAAGAATACACTAAGGCTGCTGAAAGTGTTTCACAGCATCCAGCTAATGCATTAAAGCTATAAAATATATTACTTTAAAAAAGTAAAATTGGTATCAGTTCAAAATGCTAATGTCAGGCATCCCTGGAATGATACTTGAAGGACCCAGCTGATTCTTCACCTGTCCTACATTGCTCTCAGTCAGCCCTGCCAGCTTGAGGACTGGTAGCAAATGGTCACAGCAGCCATATTCCTGCCTTCCCAAAGCTGCTGGCTGGCCAAAATCTCCTGAAAAATACTGGCTAGAATCACACTAAATGACTGGAAGATGGCTGGAATACACGAGTCAGGCTTTGAAGAAGAAAACAGCTCATTATCATGTAAACGCATGTTGTCTTGGTTCCAGGCTAATTGTTGTATAGCATATCCTATATAACACAAGACAAAGCCCCAAGGCTCACAAGCCAAAGAAAATGCAAATTACACCATTGACAGAGCTGAAGGCTCCATGCAACTTTAATTGAGGGGAGGGTGCAATGGTTTTGTGAGACAAATGAGCAGGGAAGTTACATTAGAAAGACAGAGCTCCCTAACACACAACTTGAGTAATAGGCTTTAACATGGCTGAGCAAATGCTCACTTTGGCCACCAAAGTCTAAGGATATTCAAACTTCCAAACCTCACTACAATCATTCTGTGCCAATGGTGTTTAATATTTCTGGAACAGTTCATGGAAATGCTTCACACTCTGGTGGCAGTTTCCTTTTTTTCACATCTTTATCACTGTTGGTTGTACAGGAGCACATTGAAAAATCAATGAGGATTCTGGCCTTTCTGGGCTAGAAAATGTCCCAAAGGCATTCCTGTAGAATGACCACTGTACATCCACTGTGCTGATACACACCAATACCAGGGGCTGGTAACTCCCAAAGGCTGGGATTTAACAGATCAAGGGCCCATGTTAACCCTGAGAGCTGCTTTCCAAACCAAGGGGTTCCAGCCCATGGTCAGTGAGTGGGATCCCCCTCTGGGTTGCCCAGAACAATCTGCAGAGCCTCTGCCTGCTGTGCCATGGGTGCTGGCCTTCTGTGGTGGATGATCTCTCTGTCCAGAGAGTCAGGCATTCCTACAAAACATTTAAAGGAGGTTGGAGATGAAAAAGTCACCCTTTTGGTGTGAAGAACAAGCATCAAGAGAAGGAAAAGAGGCGTGAGGTGAACCACTGGAAGGTAACAGAAGAAGCAAAAAATAGTTCAGTCAGGCTTTTAACTGATGCAAATCTGAATGATTCACAAACAGAAATCCAACTATTTTTGGGGAAAAGGCACTGGAAATGCCAGATACATAATGTGGGAAACTGGCTCATCAAGGAGTTGCTATTCTTCCATGGCAAGGCCTGGTGAATTCTTTGGAGGAGCTTTGCAGAGGCTCTGGGACACACAGAAGTTTTGCAGTGGTTCCTGCTGCCTGCTACAGCCTTGGCTCATTTAATTTTGGTATGAGCAGGCTGTCCACATGTCCTGGGCCCAAACACCAAGTGGATCTCCATGTTGTTCTATGTCCTGTGCACGCTGCAGCTGAGACATTTCCAGTTTCATAATGCAAGAATTCAGAAATAGATGTAAATTTACACGTTCCACTACAAACAGATGGTGTCTTTGGCTGGCTTTTGCTGTGTTCCTCGAAGGTAGCACTGGGTTGCAGAAGTTGATCTTCCTACAGCAATCTCTTCTTACAGGGGTTTTAGGATTTGTTTTGGTTTCCCATTCACATGGCACACTGGCAGGGGCTCAATGAACACGGGGGGGATTGCCAACCTACTTCTCATGCCAGGAGATGTGATACCTGCTAGAGATGGCCACAAAACCAAGTTCTGGTTCTCACTCCTCTGTGGCACCCAGCAGGACTGGCATGAGCCAAGAAGATACCAGCCCATATCCAGAATCTGAGGCTAACCTGAAGGGTTCAGGAGGACAAACTGGAACTCCAAAGTCACCTCCTTCTGCAGATCTGGGGAAAAAACTATCTGAAGGAAAACGCCTGCTGGCCCTGCTGATGCTGAGGACGTGACTGTCACACAGGAATATTTGGCCAGGTTGCAAAGGGACCTTCTCAGCCCACAGCAGTCATTGGCTGGGAGGATGTGCTGCCTCTGGATGAGGACAGCTCAGGGGAATGGTCCTCTCAGCAGAGCACCAAGTTCAAGTCCAAGAGCACCAATTTCGGTCCAAGTCCAGCACAAAAAGTCATTCACAAGGAAATGGTATCTGGTGCAGGCTCGTGGGGAGATCTTGCAGCAGCTTCCTGCTTCAGGGGCTGGAGAGAGCTCGGCCACTTGTGGCCAGTCTGGTCATCAGCCTTTGTGAACAATCACTGCTTCCTCCTGCTTTCTGCAACCAAAACCAATTTCACAGGAGTGCAACAAACCCAAACCTCCCAAAGAAGGTCCCTGCCCAGGGTGAGGGTGAGGAATCTCCCTGCACTGAGATGATGGTCCCAGAGCCCAACTCAGATTTGTGTCCAGTGCTGCTGATGCTTTCCAAGGAGCTCATCATGGTCAAAACCCATATCCCTGCATCTCTTCTGATTCCCTTTGCACCCCCACACCATTTATCCTGGGTGGGGTAGGCCAAAGCACAGATACCAAGGAGCATTTGGGCCCAGTGACAGCTTTGGGGAATCATTGTTGGCTGAGTTTCTGGAGCTGGTTACACAAGGGGAATGTGGGCTCTTTGGATCACACAGAGAAAGGCTTCCCAGCAGTGAGAAACTCAGGAGAGGAATGCTGTGGATTCCTTCAGCTTTTGAGCTGACACTGAATTTACTGGTGAGGAGATGAAGGAGAGATGGCAAGAAAGAAGAATGACCCAGCAACAAATGCACTGGGGGAAGCAGCTCTGGTTATTTCTCAGCCATTCACTCAGAAAGTGAAGACATGCAGCTCTTCAAGCAGCCTATTTAGCACTGGCATTGCACAGTAAAGGGAACCTTGCCAGCAAATTCCATTAAAATACCTCTCCATCAGTTAATAATCATTCTCTGTGCTTTAATAGCACTTCCCCTTCAAGATTTCTAAGTAAAGCCATAAAAGTCAGCTCAACCTTGTGAGAGAAGTATTCTTAGAGATATTTTAGATGTAGAGAGATGGAGAGACAGGGAGGTGTTCCCTCAAAGTCCTTCATTGTTGCTCCAGCCTCTCATGACAGCAAGTCTTTGTGCATGAAGTCAGATAACCCAGTGGCTGTTTGCATAATGATGGCCTGAGTTAATGGCCAAGACAGAAATAAAATCCAGGACTGGTGGATCTTTTCCACTGCTTTTCCCCTTCTAATAAAAATTTCCACAGATGCTGTGGATGAGAAGTTATATGCCAAATTCCAGGAATAAGCAAATTGGAAACAAATGTGCTGTGTGACCCAGTAAAGTGTGTTTACAAGAGGACTGCTGCTACCATTGCTGTAACACTGGTCTGCTGCACAAGGAGACCTGAAAGTGGATGAGCAGCACCCTGGTTCCCAATTCCTCCTACTGCTGCTCTGGGTAGCTCAGAGGTGGCTTTTTCATGTGGGTCTATTGGCCTTTGAATAGAAACATCAAATACTGGCTTTGTCCAAGTCAGAAGAATAGTCATTGATTTTTGTCTGTGGTTCAGCCAAAGAATTTTCCTAGGAAGTGGGCAATTTCCTAACAGTGAAACATGGTGGGAGTTCAGCAGTTTGGGTTCATATCTGAGCCCCCAAAGCCATAGCAAGGCCCACAAGGGCTTGTGTGCCCTAAGCCCCAAGTGTTTCACAATTTCCTTTCCATCCCAGCCACTCTGGAGACTCTGATGTCCACCTTCCACCCTCAGAGACAGGTAAGTAGGAAACCACACACATTTCTGGTAAAGCTGGATGCAATCCCATATCAGAGAAAGCTTCTAGTGTTTTAATATTTAGCTTTAAAATATTTATATTTATTTAGCTGACTATAAAAAACCAAACAACCAGCAAAGCCTCAAATGCATAGAGACGTTTCCTCCATAAGAGAATTCCTTCTCAGGGAGCTGCATTGGTTTGCAAAAGGGAGACCAGAGGAGATCCAGAGGCCACTGGAAGATGCTTGAGAATACCATTAAGGTGGTATAAGATGCCCAGTCTTTGTCTAACAGCAGCATGCTGTGCACAAAGTATCTGAAGCCGTGCTTTTGGCAGAATGTGAGCCAGGTTTTGAGGGCACCAGCTGAAAATGTTGTGGGTAATTGTGCTTAGGAACAATTAGCCTTGTATCTTTGATGTCACAGGGCTGCAGCCTTTAGAGATAAGGAACAGAACAGCACAGAGCATCTTATCTGGTCAGGGTCAAGCCTGCTGGAGAGGACAGGGTCAATGTCAGAACAACATCCCGCCTGCTCAGTGCCTGGTGATGTGCACAAATATCATTTTTTACAGTACAGATGCCCAACCCATCTTTTTTTGTGCTGCCTGACCTGGCTGGCCTGTGGCAGGGAGATCCCAAACCCCACTGCCCTGCACTCCTTCTCCTCAGCCAGACAGAGAAAGGACAGGAGAGGAAATGATAATCAGCTTTTCCTTGTTTTGATACAAATGGCCAGAGGAAGCACCACCTTTTAAATTAGCTGTCATTTGGGAAGCAGTCACAGGATTCCCAGCAGAGCAACTCTGCCCCTGCTCTGCTCTACAACTGCAACCAAGGCCACCCGGCCACCCGACACAATGTGATGCACAGATGTTGATAAATTCTCCCATGTGAAAAAAAAATTAAGTCATTACAAAGAAAACAGCCTCATAAACAGGGCTCAGGAAACTATGATAAATCAAGTTCGTTAGGCAGCAGAGCTGGTACGAGCCACTGCCTCAGCTAATGCAGATTGAGAGTTCAACACATGCTGCATAGATCAGCATTTTAAACACACACCGTTTACCAGCCTTAATGAATACTAAAAGCCCAATAAGCAGGAGCCAGAGCCACTCAGACACGGATTCATACAGATGTCGGCAGCGTTGTCTTTCATTTCATTTGCTAATGAGTTATCGATAGCAGTAATTTGCTGCTGATAATGATGCAGGTTATAAAAGAGAAAAATTAACAAGTTCTGTGAAATGAGGAAACGGGCTGTATGCCCTGCTCTGTCTGGCTGTATGTCCTGGTCTGGGAGCTGATGCCAGGTGGAGTTGCAGGAAACAAAGGCATCGAGGTCCCTGGTCAAGGCAGAGCCGTGGTGGTGCTCACTGATCACCACTGGGATGCTCAGACAGGACTCTGGGCAGAGCCCCTTCCCCCAGCATGGAGGGAAGTGATGAACCAGCTGCTGTTAGCACAGCTTTAAGTATTGCTGGAAGGGTGGAAAGAAAGGAAAAAGGTAAGTCAACGTGGTCTGGGCATAATAAAGCCAAAGGCTGAGTCCACTCTGCTGCAGCATTAGGTGGGGCTCCTTGTCCTAGCCTATACACTCGTTTAAGCTGGGGACTCTGGTGGCCTTGAGCTCTGCTCCTGACCCCACCACTGCCTTCCCCAAATCTTGACTGGCTCCCCTGCTGCACAGTTGTAAATTCTGATCATCATCCTCATCCATCTGTGGGAATACAGACACATGAATATAGGCACCGACCTGCCCAGATCACTGTAAGAACTGATTTCACACTGTTTGTGAGGAGCTTCAAGGAGGCAACCCCAGACATGTGCAAAATATTATTTTTACCCATTAGAGCTAATGGATGACAGTTTTGATAAATGCAGAAGGCAAAGTAACTCAAAGGAGCAGCTCCTTACTGAGGAGGGAAAGTGTTAGGAAGGCAGGGGTGACCTTTCCTGAGAGGGGACAGAAGGGGACAAGATGTGGCCTGGAGGTTGGTGCCTTCAGCAGCTCCTTCCTGACACCTGGCCTCACATGCATAGTGATTTTCAGAAAATCTGCATCTGTTTGTCAAGCTCTGAGGTAGATGCTGTAAAATATCCTGTATTTTGTAGGTCAGATGAAGTTCTGTTCTTTGCTAAGCACCTTGAGCTGCTGGGTGGGAGCAGCGTTGATCAGTTCCTGAAGTGCTGGTTCAAACCAAGCTGGGCAAACCTCCAGCTGCTCACAAAGTCAACTGGGTGCTGCCTGAAGGAAAACACTCTGGAATCTCAGTCCTGGGTGCTGGCAAAGGAAAATGTTGTTATGGCTGGTGGTGTTAATGGGGGTCCAACCCTCACAGTTCCTTGGATAACAGGTGGTGAGTGCATGGTGAGATGCTGGCTGTGTATCCCTGAGCCAGTGTTTCTGTAGGGCACTGATGTGTGCAGCAGACACTGCTGCAGTTTATTTATCCTAGTGCTGGTGTGCTCACCTCCCCATGGATGCAGAGCACTTGGGCACTTCTTGGAAAAGCAGGAAAAGCATTGCTGAGTTGCCCTATTTTCCATTTATTTTTCTATAAAAGGCAGTCACACTGATCCACTTTTTCTCCACTGAAAGTGAATAGATATTCCTGGCTCTCAGCTGGAAAAGCCTGAGGAAAAAATAGGATCAGAGTGTTTTACAGTTTGTATCCAATGCTCTCCAGGACCAGTGCCTGGCTGTGACAGCCACTGGCAGCTCCTTGGCACCAGAACTCTGCGGGACCCAAAGGGACAATCACTGTGACACAGAAAGGAGGAAAACACAGTCACAGATGTCATCTGGGGGTGAGCAGGTTGCAAAAGGTTTTCCAGCCTGCCCACACTGCCTGCCAAGCACAGCCCGTGGCTCTCTGCCTGGCTGGCCCATGAGGTGCTCCTTGCCCATTTCCCTGTTTTGTTCCATGTTTCCTTCCAGCAGGATGAGCTACATCCTGGGATGGCCAATGGAGAGAATCCCATGGCTGTGCTGGAGCCAGGGTCAACTCAGCTGCTGCTTTGTTCCAGCAAACCATGTCCAGATTGTGGCTGGAACACTGCACAGGAAAAATAGCAACCTCCCCATGAATGTGGGGGTTTCACCTTCAGCTGTCTTCTTTAATAGTTTTCTTTTTAATTTTAATTCAGGCTAATTAGTGCATTAATGGCTATAGCTTTAGGTTTATAGGTTTAGGTGCCATTAGTTAAGCCCTGACATTAGGGACTTCATGGAGGACCCAAGCCAGGCTGCTCCTTGCTGTCTGCACCTCTGCCACCACAGGGAAATTAAGGGATAGAGGGAGTTTGGATCACAACCAGCAGGCAAGAGACAGCTATCGAGTCCTAATTTAAGCCTGAAATCTTTGATTTTCCCTCCCCCATTTGCTGTTTCCATCGTGGTGCTTATGGAAATTAATTTAAAAGTATTGTGCAATTAAAAAAAATTAATGGTTTCCTTCCTCTGGAATTGAGAGCTTTCTTCTGAGCAGGAGGGAGGGGTTTGTGAACATGTCGTTCCTTTTTAGGGGGCTTTTCTATCCTCTCATGTTTTAATTAATTTTTCTATAGTTGCTTCATTAATTGATATTTATGTATTGCTTGTTGTGCATAAATCCTGAAAACAGCACATAAGAGGATGTTCTCATTACAGCTCTACAAGTGCTTGGCCAATACTGGAATATTAATAGTTGGAGTTGCATGGAAAAGTACAGTTTGTCTCCCTTTCTCTGAGGTCTCTGTCCCATATTGTGCCTTCAGGGAATAAAGAGCTGCTTCAAGAAAGGCATTTTTTAGTGTGGATACTGTGTCTGTGGAGGTAAGTGCCAAAGTGATGGGGATGCAGCTGAGACACAGCCTCTGCAGCTCTGAGTTGTGTGGGTCCTGTAAAACTAAACATGAACAGAAAGTGCCTTCATGTGCACGCCTATCCCAGTCCTGCTGGCTGGTGGTTCAGCTTCCCCCTGGGAAGGACAGGCAAGGATCCAGGCAAGGCTTTTCTGAAGGGTTTTCTCTGCTCCTCTTTAGCACTTGTTTGCCTCTGGACAGTGGTTTTGCTCCAGAAATCTCTGAGTAAGTGAGGACCACTCTTGTCACTGCATGTCAAACTCTCATGCCCTGTGAAATCTGCTGAGAGTGGACATCAGCCCAGCAGCCTTTCCATCAAACTGGCTGATTTAACCTTACCAAAACTAGTTGTCCCTATCTGAAGAGAAAAATAATTTAAAAAGCCCCTTGGAGCAGACTCTGGAGCAGTTGTTCTGTGTCTCTGGGATCATGGCTATGGTTTAGCAGAGGCTCCCTCCATGCAGGTGTGAGCACCCTGCCATGCCCACAGGGGTCCCCCTGCCCTGGAGCATGTGCTCCTGGTGTCCCTGTGTCCAGCCAGCTGTGGCCCTGGCCCCAGTGCCACCAGAGCACAGCAGCTGCCTGTGGGATCCCAGCTTGTGCTGACACTGCTCAGGGGGAGATCCCTGCAGGGATCCCTGCACCTGAAAATCAGGGTCTGGTGTCTCTCTTCTCCAAGCTCACAAGCTGTTTCTAGGTTGGCATTTCTCTGTTGTCTCATGGCAAAAAAAAAATCTCACCCACAGAGCAATCAGCCTGTATCCTCTAAAGGCATGGGGCTGCTTGAGAGGCGAGTTATGATCTGCCCATGGAGCTATTGTTATTTGAGATTTTATTAATCATTTACTACATTTTATGAGGTTAGTCACCTGCATCATCTCTGTGCTGACACAATAATTTACCACTACAAGGATGAAAAATAAAATAAAAGATCATTTACTGGCAGCTCACAATGCTCTTACGAGGTTACAAAGGCAGCTGGTGGAGAGAGATTTCTGCTGGGGAATGAAAATAAAACAAAAAGGGATGATGAGACACAGCCAAAAGGGTATCACTGAAGATCAGTTTTATACTGAAGCATGTGATAATCAATTATTCAGAAACATGGTGTTGAACTATCTTTCCCCATGGGTTTATGAACCTCTCACTGGCTTAGCTCTGGTAACAGTTATCCAGAGATGTGTAAGGGTATCTCTAGAAGCCACAAGGGGACATTGATATTAGGCACATAATGAAGATAAGGAGGATATTAGACAGCACAAACTAGCTTGTCTCCTGCTGTAAATGCACACTGCTCCATCAAGGTCAGTGGTATCTCTGCCAGCTCTCTCCAGCTGGGGCTTGGACCCACAAGCTGGACTTGGGAAGGCACAGGCATGGTGCCTCCATGATGCTCCCTTTCAAGCTGGGAACAACAAGCAGGGCTAAGCTTTGGGGACACTGCAACCTTTCTGCCAGCTCTGCTTCTTGTAGCTGGACACTGAAGGAAAACCAGGACAATGACCCTTCTGTGCATGGGCAGGACACGGACACAGCTGGCCCTGGGCAGCCAGCAGAGTGCTGCACCCAGGGGAGAGAAGATGGACATGAGGCTCGAGTCTCCTTAAAAGCATTTTTCAAAATAATGGATAAATTATTTACCAGCTGTAAATGGCCAGGATAAATCTGTTGGTGAGCAGCAGCACAGCACACTTAGTTTTGACAACTGACAATTTACAGCCCTTGGTAGACCACTGTTAAGGATATTACTCACTTAAGTCTCCCAATACAGTACTTAGAGCACAACAAACAGTGTCCCCAACCTCTCCCCATTCAGGAGGCCATCTCCTCCTGGCTCCCCAGGACTTGGCTGTCTGGCTTCTCCAGCAATGCCTGGCTCTGAGCCCTGCCAAAACAGAAAAACAGCCCTTCCCCCACTTCAAGCACGGATATAAAAATATGCAAAAGTCACATATTTTTCAAGTGCAGAGCCTTCCTAGCAATAATTAGCTCTAAACATTCCCTTGTCCTGTATAATAAATGAACAGCATAGTAAATGTTATGAGAATAATTCATTATTCATCACGAATAACAAACAAAGGGAAAAATTTACCATCCACTAATATCTAAAAGGGCCCCAGTTCTTCTCTAATCATGTAGGGATGCTGAGTGCTGAGCAAGAGGCCTCTACTCATCCACACAGGCCCCACAGCTGCTGCTGGGGTGTGCCCTGGCCTGGGGGCAGCCCAGTGCCAGTGGCTCTGTGACACAAAAACTGCAGAGAATCACAGAATGTCCTGGGTTGGGAGGGTCCCACAAGGATCATCGAGTCCAGCTCCCAGCCCTGCACAGAACCCCCCAAGAATCCCAGCAAGGGCCAGCTGAGCTCTCACATGGATAAGGATGGTGGTGCATCTCTGCTGTCCTTTCCAGCCCAAACTCTTTCCCAAAACCACCCATCTCCCTGCACAGCTGTCACAGACCTGGGCACGTCACAGTCCTGCAGCCCTGGCAAAGCCTCCAGTACAGTGCTGTGCTTTGGCTGTGACAAAGAGCCCTGAGGTGACAAGCAGCAATCAAAGGCATGGTCACAAGGGTAAAAGGGATGAATATTTTTTGGCCTCATCAGCTCTGTGGCACACACAACACTGTTCTGCCTGCCTGGCTGGGCAGGGGGATTCAGTGCTCACATTCAGCACTGCAGCCCAATCCAACCTTGTTTTCTGCCACCATCCATCTCCCTCTTTACCTCCCTACCAGGAGCTCTCCTTTTTCCATTTCACAATATCAGATTTCTTTTTCCATGTCCACAGCCAATCCATTCTGGTGTTGCCTGTGCCCTCCAAAGAACACAGTGCTGGATCACTCCTCCACAGGATTTAACACCCTGCCAAAGGCTCCCTCTTTTGTCTTTCTCTGGAGAACTAAGAGCCCCCCTAATATCCCTTTCCTTGGGAGCTTAACACTGCTGCCTGTTGGGGGGTAGCATTTGTGGACTCATTGCTGTGTTATCTCTGCTGATTATTATTTGTTTATTGCTCTCCCCTCACTTGTGTTCCTCCAGTGCTCCATGTGACAGACAGCACATAAATCACTGTAATGGAGCATGGCAGGATGAGATGAAGGTGTACAAATTGTCTGTGTGTGCATGCGGGCAGATAAGGAGAGCTGGAACATCATTTTGGTGCCTTCCACAGCCAGAAGTCACACTGCACAGAGAACACAGGGAGTCTGTGCTCCCAGCCCAGGCATCCCCTGCATCCCTGACCACTAAGGAGGACCAAGAAAATACCCTGGAGAAACAGATTCCCTAAAAAATCTCTCCATGTACCATGCTTGCCAGCTGTCCTGACACCAGCAACCTCTGTAGATTGTTTTTACCTATGATTTATTTTAAAAAAATGATAAATGCACATGCCCCATCCCTGGAAGTGTCCAAGGCCAGGCTGGATGAAGCTCTGAGCCACCTGGTCTAGTGGAAGTTGTCCCTGTCCACAGCAGGGGCGTTGGAACAAGATAATTTTAAAGGTTCCTTCCAACCCAGGCCATCCTGTGATTCTATAATTCTATGATTCTGCATGCACCTGGTAGATCTGAATATAAAACCCCTGCATTATGATTTTAGGAAGTTATTATTTTTTATTCTAACCTTGCACCTATAATATTGTTCCTGGATGTGAATAAGCACCAAAACATAAAAGGTTAGTTAAAAGCATCTGTCTATTACACAGTAACTGCCCTCATGTGAATTTAGCTTGGTGAGTACGTTTAATGTTTTCCAATGATTCCAGCTCCAAGTTTTGCTAAACTTGCACTTCTGGAGACTATTTTTGAGTAAAGACTTCCACAGGATAATCAAGATAATGCCGGCAAATTGACTTTTGACCTACGCTATCTCAAAATATTCACAAACCTGCTGACTAACTGGGTATATTTTTGGTTCTGTGGACTTTCCAACCCTGAATGGAGTGATTAGCAACAAAGAGGGGTTTTTTATTTAAATCAGTGGCAGCTAATGAAACTCTGGCGTGTGCCAGCTGCGGCCTCAGACGGATGAGCTGTGCTGCTGTGCTGAGGGGGGTTTGGCACCTCAGAGGCTGCCACTGTCCATAAAACCCCCCCACCTCAGCAGGACCTGGGCTTCTCTCACCCACCCAGACACCAGGAGCGTAAGAACCGTGCAACACCCCCAGTCTAATAATATTTAACCAGGGAGCTGATGATCAGAGCCCCAGAGGAAGGGTAGAAGATGCTTTCTGAAGACAAATGAGACGAGAAGAGTCACCCCAAGCATTGCAGCTACCTACCAGCCTTCCTGGGCAGCTCCTTCCTTCGGGCTGTGTAGAGGGATGTTTCTGTTTCATGGTCCCTTACACAAAATTTCTGGCTCTGGAGGACTCACAGATTTCCAGGTGTGTCCATGATTTTAGGGCTAGATCCCACAAAACCTCCCTGCAAGAAGGCAGCAGAGAGGTTTTTTAGATCCCTGCAGAGACCTGCAGATCAACAGGGTCCCTACAACGATCCATTGAATTCTGCATTTCCCAGAAGCTCTGATTCACACAGGCTGCTTTAATGAGAATTACAGCACTAATCTGAACACACAAGAAGGGGTGTGAGCTTTGGTTTGACCCCCAAATATGTGCTTTTCAAAGACCCCAAATATGTGCTCTTCAAAGACCCCAAATATGTGCTCTCCAAAGACAGCAGGACAACCCACCTGCTTGTGGCTCATAGCACTGACCTGCAGAGTGGGGCCCTGGGGAGGGTTGAAGGAAAGTTGATGAACATTTTGACCCTTTTAATTGGCATTGTGCCTTCTCAGGCTCTGTCGGTCAGCTTTGAAGTCTAACCAGCTCCCTTGTGAGGAATTCACTTGGCACGCTCACATGAGACATAATGTGGTAACAGAGGTAGCTCTATATGTATGGTAATTTTTAGAGTTGAGTGACATTCCTTGAATGGATAAGTTCACTGAAAAATGCAGGAACCAACGGTATTTGCGAAAAAAATTAGAAAGTGTACAAATGTTTCATTCTGACATGTCAGAAAGAAATGGTTTGGAGATATGGAGACATTTTGTTTCAACATCATCAAAACAAAATATTTTGACTTTTTGTTTGGAAACAAGCTTTGTTGTTTAAAAACTGACCTAAATTTTAGGAAAGGATTTTTTAAACCAGAATTATATAATAAAAAAAGACCATCTCTCTTCCTGTTGAGAAAAATACTGGAGTTTACTCATTTTCTCCCTGTTTTTGGATTTGACAACCAAACTAAAAAATCCATATTCATCTACTTTTCTCACTGTTTTCACTCCTGTCGCATCTCCAGCTGCTAAAAGGAAGCAATGCCTTCATCCAACAGTGCATCTCTGCCTTTCCTCAACATCCCTGGTTTTGCTGTGCAAAAAGGGGGTGCTGAAATGGAGCTTCTTCTGTGTCCCAAAGCATGGTGGCACCCTGGGTATGGGTGACCACTGGCGACTCGGTGGCCCTGGCACAGGACATGGACATTCCTGCCCCACCCCATGGTCATCTTTGGGCCCCACTGCACCTGGGTTTGCCCCCAGCAGGGCTCTGCCCTTATCAGGGCTTCATTTAGCCAAGCAGGTTAATGAATAACCCCATGGTTCACCAGCAAAATGAACCCTGGCCTGTGTCTTATCTCCCCATCGGGCACACTGAGGGGGCAGAAGAACAAAGAGGGATTTATTGTGTCCTCTGTTCCTCACCGCCTGAAACGGCTGAGAGAGCTCAGCAACGTGGCTGCCTGGCTTTTAAAGGCTGATTTATCTGCTTTCTGCTTCCCTTCCCACCCATGAGTTTCGATTCCAAAAATAGCCTTAATCAAACAGTCGCTGTGGGACCGGCCCTGTTTATGGCTGGCTCAGTTTCTGCTCTGGCTCTGGCACTCTCAGACCATGGTTTTGCTGGTGTTTAAGTTCACCTTCCTCTCCAGTGGTGCTCACTGCAGAGCAGGGACCCTCTCAACCCTCAGGCACATCCTTGTGCTCAGGATGCTGTGGTGGGTGAGCCCTGGTGGCCTGTGCTGCAGAGCCAAACGACTTAGGGACATCTCGTGTGGTGGAGCTCTTCAGATGCTGCAGCTCCCCAAGACACCTAAAGCCGCTCAAGGCCTTGGGGTATCTTATTCTAAAGTCTCTTCATTAGCAGCAGATGAATTTGGGGTTTTAATGTGCCCTCAGACAGGACAGTTTTGTGGGAAAGGGCTGTGAGCTGCCTGCAGCACCCCCACATCCCTGTTGTGGCAGTCTGAGCACCACTGGAAGCGTATCCCAGTCAATGGAGCGGAGCCAGGACTGCAGCTGTGCCTTCAACACCTCTTCAGTCTCACTCTTTCTGGGCCTTGGCCTCCTCATCTAACTGCTTTAAAAGTTCTTTTTGCCCAGAGCCTATCTGGACACCAGACACAACAGCATTGTCATGATGGGGTAGCTGGACCCTGCTGGCCCAGAAGCACGTCCACTACTTTTTACCTCCCTCCCTGCAGCTCTTTGGGATTTTGCTGCAAGAATCAGGATAGCGAGAAATTCCTAATAAAGTGTCATTTCCTACAGGTGGTTCTCATGCCCTTCATGACACAAGAACCTTTACCTGTCTGTTTCTAGACTCTGCAGGAGGAAAGGGATGCATGAGATACACCAGTGAGCAGCAAATCAAGATGCATTTCAGTGCCCTGCCCAGCACTGGGATTAGAAAATTCTGATTCATTCACTGTGCATTGTTAGTGCCATTTTCTTCTGTTTTCATATAATCATAGATGGTTTGGGTTTGAAGGGACTTTAAAAGATCATCTTATTCCTTCCTTCTGCCATGAGCAGGGGCACCTTCCACTCTCCCAGGTTGTTCCAAGCCCCATCCAACCTGTCCTTGGACACTTCAGGGATGGAGCATCCACAACTGTTCTGGGCAGCTTGTGCTGCCATCCCACCATCTCACCATCCCACAGTAAAGAATTTCTTCCTAACATCTAATCTGAATCTCTCTCTTTTAGTTTAAGACCATTAAGGCTCAAATCCCTATCTCTCCATGTAAAAAGTTGCTCTCCCTCTTTTTTATTAGCTTTAAGTCCTGGGAAAGCCACAATGGGGTGTCCCCAGAGCTTTCCTTTCTCCTTATTTTAGTCTATTCCCCTTGCCTCCTACCTGTCTTGGTTTCCTATAAGCCCAGGTGTAGATTGACTCTCAGTGGCTGGAATGGAGCAGTGACAAATCTGCAGCATGGGGCTCAGTGGCCTTGCTGCAGTGACTCAGAGTATGCATAGCTGCTTTTAAAAAGTCTTTCTCCAGGACACCACAATTCAAAAATAATTTCCAGTTCTATTATTATTCTCAGCCCAAGGCAACTGTTTTGTGGTCTTCAGTGCAGACAGCTCTGCCAGTCACTCCTGTTAAATATACTGAGTTCTCTTCCACTTTGGGGTTAACAAAAATTAAATTTGCATGGCCAAATATAAGCAGGGATTTCATTCCCATGAGACCATGTCTGAATTATTGAATCCCAGTCTTTTTCATGTGAAACAAAAATATACCAGCCATATTTTTTTTATGAAATAATATCCCACTGAGTTATGTTTCAGGGAAAAAGGGTGAGTTTGGGCTTTCCACTGTGATCACAGCACAGAGGAATGAGTATTATCCAGGTTCCAGCAAGAGAGGGGGAAATAGATGCAGAAGATATGTGCACAGCAGTGCTGCTGCTGCTCTTAGCAGAGCCAGGATGGGTTTGGAGACTGGCAGGCACTGGATGAACACCCAAAATGTCCAGACTCCAACCAGAGGGGTTGGAGTGACCCCTCGATGCTATATTTGTAAATATGTAATAAAAAAATCCCTCCAAAGATATTCTCTGTGTTATTTGTTTTCCATGAACATTTGCTCCTATATGGAGATGCTAACGAAGAGGGGAGGTTTGTGATTTGATATGTGGGATTTTTCACTTTCCACTTCCCCCATCAGTCTCAGGATCATCCTCAGGATCATTATCTCAGGATAACCCATAGATTTAAAAGAGGCAAAAAAACCTTCAAATAACTCTTTCCCAACACTTGCCCTGGTGCTAATCCACAATGTTGAGATGCCAAGCTGTGACTGTGTGTGCTGCCCTGGGCTAAGGACATCCCTGGTGGGGCTGAGCCTGGGAGAGGGGGAGAAGGCTCAGCCCCTGGCATGGGCAGATTGCCTTTGCAGAGGAGGAAAACCTGGAAAACTGCTTTTAACACAGCAAAGTCCTTAAGAAGAGGCAGAAAACCCCCTGTCATCACACCCTGGATATGGCAGGGGCAATGTGTTTATTGTGGCTACATAATAATTATGATCCATAGTAGTAATGAAAATTAATGATTAATAACACAATGTTAACAGTTTATGGTTATTATTTCTGATCTTCATACATATTTTATAGAAAGTTTCACTGCTAGGCCTTCCATTAGGCAAATCTGCTTTCACAATTGATGTTATAATAAGAAATAGGAATCACCAGGAACCTTGTTCTATGTTACCTCCCTTAAACATGAAGGTAGCTATTATTAAATATGGATTTATATGCAAATAAACAATAATTTTAAATTATTTTCATGGCCTGCAGTGGCATTTAGTAGGTAATAACTAAAATGCATTTAGGTCAAAAATAGTTAAATAGTTTAAAACGTGACTCTTTTACTGGCTTTTTGTTAAGACAAAACAAAGGCATGAGGTTCCTGGGAGAGTTATAGTTACAGAGGGAGTGAGCTATCTGAAATACAAATTTTCTGCCTTATCAGACTTCTTTTAAATGGCTTTTCTTCAAAATTACACAGAGTTTTGGAATTTCCCCTCCAAATTCTGTGTCTGCACTTTTGGCACTTGCTGCACCTATGTGGTTTCATCCCAGAAGGGTGCTGCAGACAAGTGTTGAATCTGCACAAATGTTTCCAAATCAAAACAGTCAAAGTGCTACTCTATTTCCCTGGTTCTCTGATGTTTAGAAATAAACATTGGCAGTGCTCTTTTAGGGCGTTCTGGAGCCTTTCTGCGCATGTCAGCAGCGCGCTCTCTCCCAGACTGGTGGAGCTTGCAGTTTTCTCTGGTGACTCAAAAGTGCAGGCTTGGAAACTGTATTTTAAAAAAAGGGCAAATAAGACAAAGTGCTGCATGGGACACCCTGCAGCAGGTGTTTACTGCAGCCAAGGCACCCTGGTGGCTCCTGGGGACAGCCGGGAGCAGAGCCCGGTGCTGGATGTGGCACAGCATCACCTGAATCCCTGCCAGCAGACAAGAGCTCCTCCACACATGCCCTCAGTTCTACCCCTGTTTTTGTCTTTTTCCCTACCCCCCAACTTTCATAAATCTCCAGCCCCTTTGTTGCACATCTTATTGTCTCCTCTCTCTCTGGAATATGTTTTTTCCATACCTCGCCTAATCCTACATGTAAAAACTCCTTTACATTCCTGCTCTTTGATGGCATGTTTTGCTCTCATCCAGAGAACAAATTCTAATATCTAAATTTCCAAAATTATTTTGTTTAATCATTCTCTACTTCTTATCTTTCCTGTCTTGAGTCCCTTCTTATAAGTCTTGATTTGCTTCTTTTAAGATTTACTGCGACGTACAAATTGTTTCTATTTGTGTCTGTGAAGTCAGTTGTGAGGTGTCTGGGGAAAATTTGCTTTAAAAACATAATAAGAAAATAAACAACATCAGGGAAAGCTAAGCTGGCTTATTGTCAATCCATTTTCCACCTTAGGAGGATTTCTCTTCTTTTGCATCGTTTCCATTATTGCCTTATTTACATTATTGCTGTTTTCTGGGAATCGCTCCAATGGCGGGACTGAAGGGTCGTAATTCGATGGAGTACGGTGACATGATGCCAGCTAAAATGTGCACACACTGTTCTTTTTGGTTAATGTTACTGAGAGAGCAGGATGGTGGAGGAAATGGATGACCTACTTTTATCCTCTGCATTAGAGAGACAAGGTTGTGAGGCTGTTCTAAAACTCATGCAAAATCCAAAGGGGATCACTGCCGTGCCTTCCATTTACACTGGTGTGAGCAACATCAGAATTGCAGAGTGAAGATAAAGAGAAAAGTACAAATATTTTTGTGTCTGCAGCATGGCTCCACCCTGCTATTCTTGGGAAACTTCGTGTCCAAGGCTGCTGTGAAATGGCATTCAATCATCCCCAACTGCTTTTAATTATGTTAGCAATGTTATTGTGGCTGTTATCATCTAAGGATATGACTGAAGCCCTATTTATACAGAAAAGTAATATCATTTGTTGAGCTGATACACTGATAGGCTTTCTGGCATATAAGCCTGAAAAAGAGTTTGTGTGCCTGAAAACATACCTGCTTTTTTCCCCCCAACCATCAGTTTGTTCTAATAAAATGTGTTACCACTCCTTGTAGCATTTGTCTCATTTAATTATATTAGCATTGAAAACAGCTAAACTAAATTGCATAAGATAGCTTGTTTTGTCCCAAACCTGTGCTGTCAGCTCCAGCTGGGACCCTCTGTTTCCAAACAGAGCTGGAACATCAGCTTGCAATTATTACCAGATACATATTAACTCGTTTTAATGAAAAAGATCAGATAAAGCATAATGACAACAGAAAAGAGAATTAAGCATCAAACTTCAGGCTTTGAATCAATCTTTGAAAGACAGGGATGAGGCTGACAAGGGTTGTGTCCACCCCTACTTGTGCATGGGATGCTCTTGGTGCCAGCACTGGGTCTGAATGTGACCCAGGCCTGTCCCAGTGAGGCAGCTCCTGTACCTCCACCTTGCTTCATTGTTATTTTCATACTGACCCATTTCTCTGTCTGGCAGAAACCCAAAGCAGAAGCCCCAAAACTCTTGAACTCATTGTATTTCAGCTCAAGACAAGCAAGAATCATCCAAAAATCTTTGGCCAAAATTATTTCTAACCAAGTTTCCAGCCAAATTTGTAGGCTCAAGGGAGTCCATGAATCACAGATAAGCAGCCAGACATTTTCTGTCTAACTTTGCTTCTAATTACAAATGGGCAAACATAATGGATGGAGTCATTAATTGCTCAAAAATAACACTGGGAGTTTGATGTAATGGGATCAATGCTTAGATACAACGATGAGGAATAAGTATTCAGTGCATGAGCAAAAGAAAAGCTTCCTGGCTAGCAAGATGGAAAAAATTTTTAATGCTTCATTGTACCTTGACTACAAGATACACACTACAGTGTTTAACGTCATGTTTGACTTTAGGCATTAGAGAATGGCTTTGTTTTGATCACGTGCACACTGGCCTGCTCTTAACATTTATTTCTCAGGAGTAAGGATTTTATTTCCTGCAGAATTTGCAGACTGAAAGAATTAATCTTTTGTACGCCCTCCTCCTTGGAGAGGTTTTTTAGAAGGAATATATTTGTTCAATAGCTTTCTATCTTTTTGTATAAGTGCTTGCTCCCTCTTTCCCCTTCTCCACAGCTTGTTTACTCAGGGAATAAAAACTTGACCTTGACTTTAAGGTCTTTGGTGTTTCAGACTGTGCAGTCAGCAGAGAGTAAGGGGAAAAATCGATGTGAGCTGTATTAGACAAGTGTAAGAGTAATACATAAGTGCTGGGAACTCATCCTGGAAATGGAAACAACTGAGATAGCTCTTAAAGGAGAGCACATCCCACTGATGCATCTCTTGTGGTTAAACCCCCACACCCCATCTTCTCCTTTCTGCACCCTTTCTCTCTCCAGCTGTCTAACACATCCTTGGGGACATAAGAAGGCAGGGATGCACCAAAGGTACCCATCTCAGCTTGATGGGAGCTGGACTCAGGGAGCAAAAAGGCTCAAATCTTCATCTCCCACCAGATCTGTGGCTCTGGATATCACAGGGGTCCTGTCAACATCTCCAATAAAATGTATGTCAAAAGAATCAACAAGGCAGGTGAGAAAGGACAGCACAGCAGAAAAGATAGGTGGTGTCAGTGACTGATCAGATTGTGTTTGTCACCAGTGGGCTCATAAAATACCCTGTCTGTGCTGTGTTTTGGGAGAAACTCTGTTGTTTCCTTGCCATTTCTTGATTTATGGGGTGAAATCCAAGTTGAGGTGTCTCAGTGTACTGTTGAGACAATGAGGTCCAGGAGGCACAGTCAGACTTTATCTCCCAGCCATGCCTTTCCAGGAAGCTGGATGGATCATTGCCATTTAAATGCAATTCATGTTTGTTTCAATGTATTTAAATACCAGTGAAATGTCCTCAGCAATAATAGCAGACTGTTAATACATATAAGGATGAAATTCTTAATTAATTAGATGACATTAGATTACCAGTTGTGTTCTCAAAACAGCTCAAAAGTACTCTTTTAAAGGGAATTAATATTTAATTAAAAAAAAAAAAAAAAGCAACAGCATCCTGAAGTCTAAATTAAATATGTGTGCCTTCATGGCTTTTACAAGTATTTTACTCATAATTTAGTCTGCTAAGGAATTGCATCATAGGTGTTTTCTGCAGCAGTGGGGGCTGCCCTGGGAAGTGCACTCTCCACCAGGCTTTCCTTCAGAGGCTGATTCCTCTTCTTAAAAGAGGCCCTGGGCACCTCTCTGTGGGCAGGGAAGCTCCTTTATCCCCTGTCCTGCTGTGGGCAGTGGCTCCATGTGAGATTTGTGCCCCAAGCAGGAGTCAAATTATCAGGTTAACATTCCCACAGCTGGGACATTTGGGGTCACATCCCAGGTATTGCAAATGATGGTCATAACCAGGGAACATCCCCATGCAAAGAATCTGAGAGGTTAATGCTCTGCACGTGGAAACAGCTGACTTGTCACAGCAGTAATGGCCATTCCTCAAATAAAGTAGGCCCATTATGTACATCCTTATTTGCAAATAATCCATACATGTCATGAAATAATTTCCATTTTCCTCCTTATGTGTCAGAAAATGAGGCAGAAGACAGCTGAAGTGAATTTCAAGCTGAAGCCCTCTAAGATAACCACATTCTTGTCAAAAAACTCCATTGTTCAGGATTGCTTGAGAAACCAGCTGCTAAAATTCAGCCACTTTTTTCAGGGCACAAATAATCACCATTAGATTCCCTTGGTTTTAAAATTGGTTTCTACAAACTTTTATTTATCCTGCTTCCTCAGAACTGCACAAATCAGACAAAAAAAAAATAGCATGATAGTCTCTTTTGAGTTTAAGCACATAAAGCAAGTATGAATAATTTTGGCCATGGTTTTATTTCCATGACTGTTCAGAGCTCCAGATGTTATTGCTCCAATCCACCCTTGATACCAGCAGTGTTTTGTTGGTACCACTCTGGTACAAACACCACTAATAGTAGCAATAGTAGCGAGGAGATCTTAAGTTAGCTCATCTCCTCCTTCAATTTTGCCCTTGCAACACCACGTCAGGACATTTTTCTGGATCTGGGGGGAAGGAGGGGTATTGATTTTCTCAAGATTGCTGTTTTCTTCTCATCCTATGTGGTGCCCAGGGCTGGTATAAATTGTGCCAGGAGCACGGCATGGCTGGGGCTGGGGCTGCAGCAATGCCTGCTCACTCAGACACTGCACAGCAGGGACCTTGCTTGAAATCTCAGAGTATTTTTAGTTGAGCTATGTGAGGGATGAAAGTAGGGCATCAACGCTCAGCAGAACTGCACAGACAGGTTTTGCATACGGAGAAAAGCTGGAGAACGCCGTGGGGGTTGGGCTTCTCCTCCTTTTTCTTTCATTCTGCTGACTTTGTGCAAAAGTTGAACATCAGGTTTTACCCACTGAACTCACATGAGTTTTTATAATAGATGTGTGGAGGAGAAATAGCCTGTTCAGAGCCAGAACAGTACCAGCCCGGTCTGCCTTGCCAATGACCCCATGGGGGACAGTGAGAGAGCTGGGGTGGGAAGAGATATCAGCAGCTTCCTCAAGACATCCTCCTGGTGTTCCTGGCTGGGAAACTGAGCAGGGAAATTGGCATCACTCAGGGTGCTTCTCTCCAGCCTTATTCTGTGGTCTGGAAAGCAATTTGAATAGAAAACAAAGAGAGTTTGAGGAAGGAAAATGGGACAGAAATTAAAGGAGTGGAGTCTGGGCTTGATAAACTTTTCAAAATGAGCATTTCTCCTCACCAAAAGGAAGTGTTTTATTTTCCCTGTAAGGAGACAAAATGAACAGCAGGGACTATTGTTGTGGCAAGAACACCTGGAGATGTGCGAGCTGCAGCGAGAGCTGGCTGGCAGGGACAGCAATGGCATAATTTGCAGCAACATCTGCAGTTGGCCCAGCAATCACCTCTCCTCATTAATTAGCAGAAGCAGTAGCTCTGCCAGACAGTCCCATTGGCTTTTGCCTTGTTACTCTACCCCTCAGCTAATGAGCCATCCTCTTCCCTTCCTGCTGAGTGGGGCCAGTCTGACTGAGAACGGGCACAGAAATCCAGTGTGCATGAAAGGGGTGGCTGTGCTTGCCATCATTCTGTGTATCCACCCTGCAGGTCACATTTACTACAACCACATGATCCAGCAGCAGTGGGCTCTGGGCTTATGGACATAATAGCAGAGGTTCAATGATGACTCCCCTGTCTCTCCCTGTGTATCTAATTTTATGCTGCAAGGCATGAAGCCATGTATGTACAGGCCTGGCTTTCCTCTCTGAAAATGTTTTGGATTGCACATAGTTTATTCACAATTCTGCTTTGATCTTCCAAGCTGGCAAACATGTTCTTTGACCTTGTCTCGTTTTGTCTGCCTGGAGATGATCCATGACGCTGTCCTTCAGGAGTGATTTGGTTTCCACCACTGAGACAATATCACAACCCAGCTCTGCTCAACCTCCATTTCCACACAATAATCCAGTTATGCAAGAAAGCAACATGTGGGTCAGTACACAGAGACCTGGTGGGCATCTTTGCCTGGCCAGTCCACGCCATCTCCACAGGGTGTCCTGTCCCTGTGGTGAATCACTGCAGCAATGGAGAAATTAATACAAGGCAGAGGAAGGCAGCAACCCTCAGCAAGTCCCTGGGAAGCTCAGCTTTCTTGTCCAGGGCTGCACTTACGATCAAATGTCGACTCCTGCACGTGGCTGTTACCTGGGGAGCTCCAGATCTTGCTGCAAGGGAGTTTCTCTCAAGGGGTGGCTGCCCATGGCCGGGGCGGAGCAGGCGTGATCCTGTCTGAGCCCCAGGCAGTCTCACTCAAGTCATTTCATGCACAGTTTAATTCTTTGCATGGTGGGGAGGGGGACTTATTCCAAGAAAACCCGATCCAAAATGATCAAGGTGGCTGAATAACACGAGGCAAATGGCAGTGCTGTGGCCCTGCTAGACAATAGCAAAACACATTCGGATGCGCAGCTCAGACCTTGCTGCATTACACATGTAATTAGGTTGTTTCCATGGTAATGATCTAATTATGGTCTTCTTGGCTTTGTGTAATCACATTTGCTGCATTTTGGCAGAGCTGTTTTCCTTATTTTTGAACTGCAACACTTGGCAAGATGTTCTTTCTAAAGCCGAATAATAATTTTTGCCTGATGGAAACCGACAAGTCTGTGAGCTTTTATTTAAAGCAGGGTTGAAGGTACAAGACAAGACAAAACTATATATATAGAATATCTATAATGTATATGTATATAGAAAGAAGGGGTTTTATCCTTGTAATTTCTATTCCTCCTTCCTTCCTACCTTTTTTTTTTTTTTNATGAATTGCAGCAGTGGCTGCCACATGGGCGTGGAAACTCCAGAGACCTCCTTTGTGTTCCTGGGGTTAGGGATGGACTGACCTTAAAGCATGAGATTGCACCTCACTTTGCTTAATTTTCCTTGCCTGGGCGTGATACTGACTTCAGACAAGATGCATATACAAAATGTGCATTATTTCTGATAAACTCTTTCAGCTCCTGGTAAAACTGATAGCTTAGAGAGAGCTGGTGAAATCCTGGCCCTACAGAAATCCAAGGGCAAACTCCTATTGATTTCCACAGTGATGCAATTTCCCATGTGGCCATTCAAACACCTTAGGAACAAAATCAGATAGAAAAAGCCAAACCTAGCAGTCTGGATTCCCCACCCTGCTGCCCCAGAGATGGGCAAAGAGGGTGATGTGAGACTTTAGGGACACAGGTAGTATCTCTTTTCTCCACCATGGCACTGCCAGGGAATCCTGCTGATGGATTTGTTGCTCCCAAGTGGGATCCCCTTTACTAAACCCATCCCCTCCCTAGAGATCAGCTCATTCCTCTGTGTTATAGGGCAGTTTTGGGCAGGTGCAGAGTTCAAGACTCTGCCAGAGCCAGTGCTCATAGGGATTTACTGTGGTCCATGCTCTGTTGTGTAGGAGAGGTGCTTATTACAGCCTGTAATCCCTCCTGAGGCAACTCCCTCCTTGGAGTCAGCTGCAAGATCTGGCTGTTACTTATCACTTATAAAGATTTTTAAAGCTTTCTTGCAAGACAAAAGATATATTTCTGGCTTGAGCAATAAGGGATCTGGGGAAAGCCAGGAGATGAAAGGTCAAGCAAGAGGAGCTCGTGAAACCACACTGGAGCAGAACTGCAGGTTGTAGTCAGCCAGGAACTTGTACTGCAATTGACAGGGCTATTCATGGAAAGGGTTTTGATTAGAGTTGCCATGACAATGGGAAACACCTAAAAAAGATCTATGAAATGTTAAATCGGCGTCAAGCCAAGAAGTTAAGCCAAATCCTGCACTCTGGTTTTTCCTGTGAGTCAGTGCCTTTCATCACAGCATTGCTAAAAGAAGGATTTGCTCGTCTGACTTTGAAGATTTGGGAAAACAGGTATGAAATGTAAATTATGATGGAAAAGATTCGTGCTGTAAAGAATTCGCTGTGGAAGGATGTTGGAAATCTTGTAAATACTGTTTGCAGCTCTTGCTAACTGTAGTGCACATACACACATGGAGTCCTGTGATTTTGATGGACAGGTGGCTATGGCTGTGTTCTGAATGAATGCAATATAGCACCCACTCTGCATGGCCTCCAGGGTCCAGGGATTGAAATTTCCAGCTCTAAACCTTTACTGAGAGTTTTCAAATCCAAAATGAGTGGCACTGAATTTAAAGGACCCAGCAAAAATAATTCACTTTTGAAAGCAAAGTGTTTTCTCAAGATATCAGAGGTGAGAAGAAAACCTGGTGTTGCCAATTTTTGAATGAATAATGATGTGAGGGAGGGTGGGTTTTTCTCCTTCATTACAGGTATCTCTGGATACAGGATCCCTGGAGCTTCCAGCAAGGACAAGAGACTCTATTCCCCTGTCAGTTTGTTTTTTAATTTTTTTGCAGAACTGACCATACTGTTAGCCCAGAGAAAGAAAGTTATGCTGTTGAGCCATATGCTTTCCTGTTATGTTCTGCAGAAAATAAAGTGTGATTAGCTATTGCCACTTCAGTTTTAGCAGATTGACACCTCTCAAATGCCAAGATATGCCCAAATAAGCCCACAGCAAATGCTTGTGAATGGACAGGCAACTGCATAGCAGTCATGCTGAAAGTCAAATAACAGCAGTGGGATGAGGTGGGGTGGGGTCTCAGATCTGCTCTGTCACTTCTGGTGATGTGAACGCCTTTTGTGGGGATCTTTCACATCTAATTTGACTTGTACATCTTCCTTGCAGAGCACCCTGATGGAACAGCTGCCTGAAGGGGGCAGGTTGGATCCCCTGTGTTTTATCCATCAGGACAGCAGTGCAGGGTACAAAACACAGCCAGGAGGGGCATCATCTCCTGCTTCTCCTCCTGTCCCCACCCCATCTAACAGCACAGCAGCAGAAAGGACAGGCTTGTCTCCAAAGGGAATAATAGTATGGCAATGAGAGCCCTGCTCCCTGAAACTGCTGGCTCCTGTACCTTGGCTCTGGTTGTGGCATTGGAGAACATGGAATACCATATTTTACTGTGCAGACTGCACAGATTCCCCTGCTGTGCAAATCCTCATATGTGAACCACAGTTACCACCATCTCTTGCCTTCAAGGTATTGCATGCTTGTAGGGCTGAAATCAGAGCTGAGGAGCCTGTCCTGCTTTCCATAAGCCTGTGAGTTTCATTAATACCACCAAGGGTTTTACGTCTGCCAGTACCAAACCCCCCCAATTTGTTCTGCCCTTGTTCCCTGCTTTTGTGACCCAGATATTTGCATAAAGCAGAGCAGCAATGCCAAGTGCTGGTGCCTCCATTCCTGCTGCACAGGCTCCATATGCTGCCTATCTGTGTCAATTCAGGGAGCTCTGCCATTGCAGGAGGACAATTTTTAGACTGTGTGTGTGTAAATTAGAGCTGACAGTCTGCAGCTTTAATTCATGGACTGAAGCTGATCTTTGCTCACACCCTACCCATCAGATAACCTCAGCACCATGATCAATACAGCCAGATAATTACAGCCAGCAGAAAAGCTAAGTGCAGGTTTCCAATGGTTTTTTTCATCAAAACAAAGTCCTAGGGATATGTTCCTGCCAAGGCTTAGACAATTCTCCTTTATTACACCGGGAGCTCACACAATCCTAATGCTATATAATACTTTTTACGTGAACACCCTCAACCAGAAATTCCCTCTCATCTAAATCTAGCTCCTCTATCTTGGTATGAGTCTCTAATTCTGCATGTGTAGGGGAGAAACTGTCCCTCTGTTTCCATGTTGATCTAGTGCCAAATCCACTGACGTCAACAGCCAGGAGGAGAATGACTGAGAAAAAGGAAAACCTGATCCGTGAAACTTCAGAGATTTCTGAAGAAAAACCTTTGGGCTTTTCTACCCAAAGCTGGTTGATATAATTTCCCACTTGCACCTGGCCACCCCAGAACTCGTTTTTCAAACACATGTTGTCCTTTTGCTCTTTATACATTTGCTTTTCCAACTGCCATGTGAAGCTTGTCCTTTGCAGGCACTGACTCAGGAGGAGATCCTGGCAAGCAGAAAGCCATTTCACACTGCCCTGGGAAACACGGGTCAAACTGGGGATATCCTGATTTTCTGTGTCAGGTGGAGCACTAAAGAAGACACTGCTGCTGACCACAAACCTTGACTGCCAAGCCTAAGGATATATCACTGTTCAATTCATGGTGCCAAGTGAAACATGGGTGTTTTTCCTGTTTTCACTTTACAATAGAGAGAATCAACAAGGTCCACAAGGCATGGATCAGGGTACCTCAGTCAGGACCCAAGGAACAGCTCAGTGATGGATAAAAACTCACCCCAGTGCACCAGAGCAATGCTGTAGGTGAACCCTCTTCACGGGTAACGTTGATGTCCAGCTCTGACTCCAAGGGCATCTGCAATTAAAGAGCAGTAGTAAGCCTGCAGCAGCAAGAAAGCAAAATGACTGCAATCATTAATTGCACAGCTATAAATTCTCTGGGATGAGAAACTTTCACACAGTTGTGAAGAAGCCATCATCAACACGGGCTCTGGTGCACATGGACACACACACAGCATATGTACACACAGAGAGATCAGTGGATTGCATATGGTGCACATGGCACAACTCATGACTCTTCCTGAAGGCTGTCACAAATCTGAGAGGTTTTGGTTAAGAAGAGTACTGGGCTAGTCTTTTAATTAGTCCACAGCTCAGCTGCATTGTAAAATTTACTCTCTGACATTGCATCCAAAATTTATAACTTTTAAATCAAAGGAACATCTCAGAGTCTGTGTTTTTGCTAACTGGAGGTGTTCATGATAAAAGCACAAGCCCAGAAAAGTGACACAATTGCTCATAATATTCCAAAGTGTTTCCCAGGCCATGGTGTTATCCTACAAAAATTAATTTGAAAATATATCGGGGTCCCAGATGTCTCAGTCATATCTGTATATTACCTGCTTGATGCTGGTGGAAGGAAAGCTGCCCTTTGCTCTTCTGGGGTGAATTCTTCCCAGGAATGCTGTTAAATGAGCAGGGTTTGGCTGTTACAGGGCCTCCAGCTCAGGCAAATCCATACAGGAGAGGATCAATTCATGGTGAACTCAGCCAGGGCTCAGCACCCCCAGTGAGCACCAGCAAAGACCCTGGGAGGACAGTATGGCACTGCTTTGAGAGGATTTGGGTGCTGGAATAGATGACTGTGGCTCTTGGCCACACAAATATTTTGCTTCAAAAGACACATGTTGTGGTCTCTTGGCTTCGTAGCAGCTGTTGCCAGATGTGCCCTACCTTTTGTTAGGAGAGGAAAGAGAAAGCCATTATCTTCAAAGCTGGTTTGAAGATGTACTGAGTGCTTCCTGCAGAAATAGCTGTTCTCTGAGCAGGTTTATGTGGTGCACTTGTTCCTTACTGCTGGCCAGTTACATTGTATGGCTTTTTCACACCTCAAAATGCTGCTGGAGTTGATGGCAAAAGCAGAGCCAAACAAGCTTGTGCCACTGTCTGGAGCAGGGGTTGTCATGTGGGGGGTGTAGCAAATGTCATCTCTACCTGAAAAGTAATTTATACCGAAAGAGACCCGATGTGCGATTGACTGGCAGGGAGCTGTTGGAAAACATTTATAACATGTAACCCTCCTTCATTCCCCAAATCAATTTGTTTTCAGTTGTTTTGAAAAGTTTATTTTCAGCTTTGTCCAATTACAGCCGTTCTTGCAATGAGCTTCCCTTTCAAACCACACAGTTCTTTCATATTGAAATTTTTCACTTGGAAAATATCTAAAAGTGCATTTCAATAATTGAAAACTCTTTACCTTCAAAAATACTGAAAAATATTGCTAAGGCCAGCCACTAAATATTCCAGGGTTTGCTATTCAGTGATTTCTAAACAAAACTGATGAGAGTGTCTTAACTACCACTACAGCAAATTAACTGGAAAATCTTTTGCTCTTTAGGGTACAGCCCAGAAGTATCCAAAGAGAAAGGCAGGAAGACATAATTTTTTTGTATTTATTACATCTGTAACCATATTGCAAGTAGTAGATTAGAGTTTTCCATAATAGATACACCCTAAATAGTTTACAGGGTCCCAGAGGTCACTATGTTTGGTTTGTTCATTTGTGTTTTAATCAGCCCTGGAGGGAAAGTCTATTCCGCAGTTTGTTGAGGACTTTGAGGCTTCTGCACTGCAGGTTGTGGCAACTGTGGGTGAATATGGCTTTCTTTGCAAAAAGTAGTGAAACTCTCTCATTATATTTGGTGGTGGCTTTTCTTTGTGACTAAAAGAGCTTTCCACTTCACCAAAGAAAACAAAGAAAGGAAGAAAAGCCTTTTTTTTCATGGGCATGTAATGATAGGACAAGGGGGAATGGCTTCAAACTTAAAAAGGGTAAGTTTAGACTGGGTATTTAGAAAAAAATCTTTACTGAGGGGGTGATGAGGCACTGAAACATGCTATCCAGAGAAGGTCTGGATCCCTGGAAGTGTTCAAGGCCACATTGGATAGGGCCCTGAGCAGCCAGGTCTAGTGGAAGGTGTCCCTGCCCATGGCAGGAGGGATTGAAACTAAATGATCTTTGAAGCCCCTTCCAACCCAAACCCTTCTGTGATTCTATAAACAGAAGGAGTTTGGTGGATAGCTTTCTGTATTTCCAGTAACTCTTCCCACTTTCAGAAAACAGTCCCAAGGAGAAGAGATACCACGCTTGGATAGATTTCAAAGTGCTGGTTGCAAATGTCACAGTGGCCCCGCTCCTGCCAGTCTGTATGCCCTGGAAAATGCCAGCTCCCTCCAGGGCATCTCAGCTTCCTGACAGAGCCTTGCCTGGGAAGGGTTTTGCACCTGTGGGGAGGGACCAGCAGAGGTGTGTGGTTTGGATGCTGCTGGCTGTGGGTAAAAGCCTGGCAGGAGTGGAGAGCCTGGGGAAAACCCATTAGTTAAGAGCTGAGGCACCCGATGCTGTTATCACTAATGCCTTCAGCACAGGACAGGGTTGCAATCAATTTCATAATAAATCAACCCCATTTTCTAATATGAACCAATTTATCTGCCAGGCTGACTTGCCAAACACTGTTAGAGGCTGAGGTCAAACTGAAAAAGACATATCATGTTTTCAGCTTCTCCTCCTAACTTCATATCTCCAAGGCACACTCTGCAGTCACTGGTTCACAGCTCTTCCCCCTCCCTGGAGACTTCTCCTTCAGGAGACTTTCATTTAGAGACGATGCAGACACAGCAGGAATTATGTATTTAATGCCAGCCACTAACATGATAACTAAGGCTGAAGCTATCACCTGTCTTTTGTCACCCCCATAAAGTATTTATGGAGATAGAATAAAAAGATTATTTGAAAGGCTTGATTTGCAGCAGAACCAAGAAAATCCTGGTTTACTACAACCAAGCCAATGTTACGATTTTTATCTGTATTCATTTAGACTACAGCTCTGGTGGAGACACCCATCTTAAAGAATTAGCTACGGTAAACAAGATAGGAGAGAGATTTGAGAATGCTATTTATAGAAGGAATCACACAGAGATGGCCATAAAATGAGTAATACATAACAAACATGGATAAGGATACACAAAAGAAACAAAGGAATCTCTGCCTTGAATGGTCATTGCACAGCACAGGCTTGTGGAAAATTCACCTACAGGGGAGCGAGGAGCCGGGAGCTGCGGGCAGCCAGGAGCCTTGGGCTGCACCAGATGAGAGCACACGGGTGTTGAACTGTTCATCTGACAGTACAGAGTGGCCCAGTCAGCCCCTGCCACTGCCAGAGCAGCTGGGTATTGATTATCCCATCTGGAAGAGTTAAAGGGTGCTGAAAGCTGGAGCAGCAATAATTGCATCAGCAGCGCCCATCCCGGGCGAGCATGCATGTGAGCCGGCACGGAAACAAAGAGGGACAGGGGCATCAATGGATGGCAAAAATGGGCTTAGTCTCAAGGAAAACTTGGATCAGGAAAACAAAACTGCAGGACAAAAAACGTTAACTTGCAGCCAGGCAGATTCAAATCAGGTACAAGTCAGGCATGAGGAATGAATTCTCCAATAACACAATTACCATGGCAGCAGCACAAATGCCACCAACACCCAGGCATCCCTGGCAGCAGCTTGGCTTTTTCCATACTTGTCTCCTTGCAAATCCCTACTTGTACCACTACTTCCATTAAACTAATGGAAAATAAAATCCAGATTGCAGCATGTGTTTAAGGAAGTGCTTCACAATTTATGATGCTAACAAAACAGTCAGAGTAACTTTGTTTCAAGCAAAAAAGAAGAAAGGATTGCAAGGGCTATTAGGGCTCATGCTTGTGAAAAAGAAAGCCAAAGCACTTCAAATGTAAATCTGGGTGAAGCATCACTGCTCAGAAAGGGCAGTCAGGAGAAGTTTCAGTGACACAGGCTGTTACAGGAGATGCCAAGGAAGGTGGCTGGTTTGACTCTTCCTTGCAAAGGGAATTCCCTCTGGTGCATTTTTTAAAATCTTTGGATTTTCCACTTACAGCACTTACCTACTGGAAAATAACTCAAACTCTTTTCATTGCTGGCTAGACACTTCTAACACATATCCCTTCACATTTTTCTCCTAATGCCAATTTAAAAAATATATATTCTAGGCAGAAACGAACTGGTCAAATCTGCAATAAATAAGATTACTTATGATGTGCTTTAAAATATTATGGATACAAAGGCATAAAAGGAAGGATGTACTCCCTTAATCTTTTCCTTCCAAAGCAGCTGACCCTTTTCTATCCTACGCTGTATTTAGCTGATGTATATCTTCATATGCAAATATGAGTTGATGTGAAGCCTGCTGGACTCAGTAGAAGGGTTTCCTCTGGCATTCAGCACTGAGCCAAGTCCATGCTACTAATGAAATTTCTTAGATAGTAATAACAACATTATGAGTGGTGTCACCTCTGTTATAAATCCAGGGACAATAATATTCAATTTGACACAACCTTAGTTTTCCTGAAATTTTGGTCCAGAAGGCTCTCACTGCTCAGCCATGAAGTTGACTACAACAAGTAAAAAGCAACAGGAAAGTGGGTAAAATGGTGAACTTCTATTCCATTTATTCTGAATGGAAGCACAGTGAAAGGAGAAGGTTCCACAGGGCAACCACAAATTATTTCACCACAGCCTCACAGATTGTAAGTGGTTTGTGCTGGTGACTTAGATATCAACAGCCAAGAAAATGCAATAATATTATTCAGAAATTTCACTCATGTGATTTTTGCAAAATGTTAAAATTGGAAGATTGAAGGGAAAATATTTTAGGTTGTCATGAGGTTGTTCCTTCTCTCTTCTGCCCACCCCCCCCAAACCCCTCAAAACAAAACACCAAAGGTCTAGATGCAAATATTTGGTTGACTAAAGACTGTTCAATCCCATCTTCAGCTTAAGCTTCTGAAGGAATTAAAAATAGAATCTTTTAACTGAATTAATTTAAAATACTGCAAAGAAAAGAATGAAATTTTCATGTCTGAGTGCCAAAATGAATCATTTAAACTTTAGAAGTTCATTTTCATACACAGCTTCTGTTCATTCAAATTGTATTTTCTGAGGACTTTTTTCTCTTACCCAAACTGTAAGATGGGGAGTGGAATTATGCACTGCAACACATCTGGGTGAGGGGCTCTGTGTCAGCTGAGCTGGACAGGAGGCAGGGAAGGTGACAATGAAGGCTTGCCTGGCTTGCCTGTCCCCTGGGGATGTCACCTGGCGTGCTGAGCTGTGTCCCTCAGCAGAGGCTGGCTCCACTACTGGAGCAAAGAGAAGCCCTGCTGACCTTTGGGCTGCCCCTGCCCCATCTTAGCCTGGCACAGGTCACAGTAACCCCTTCTCCCACCGACTTCCACACGATGCTCATTTGGAGAATCTCCCCTTACGAATGAGCGCGGCAGGGGACTCTGCAATAACAGTAAAATACCTGCTATGAAGCAACTTGCAATTTCTTTCCCCATATAAACCTATCTGTAGAAAATGATGCCACAGCCACTTATATTAAACTGTCAGTGAGCACATCCCTTAAAAGCTTTTTATTCTGTTTTTAATTTATGGCGCTTGACAAGGAGGAGAACTGAGTGTCGCTGGTGCGGATCCCGGCGTGGCTCAGCCCATTTGCTCTGGCCAAGTGCTGGGCCAAGTGCCCGACAGCCCCAGCTGTATATCCTGGCTTTTCATTAACAGAGATTGTCACTCCACCACCTCTGCACTCTGTTTTTATCTGGCTACTGAGCTCTGGAAGCCATTAGGTGTCTTTCTCCATTAGGAATTAAAAAGGTACACGTATTCGAGCAAGAAGATTTCTCTGGTTGTGAGACACTTCCTCTCCTTTTTGCCTAAATGTTCTCATTTATCCCACAATGTTTTAGACACTTTGGGAGGACAGTGCACCAGGGGTGCTGGGGTCCTTCTGGTTGTGGCAAGTGGGAAGGGCACGATTCCAGCAGGGACCACTCTCACAGGGAGCAGCTCACAGCTTGTGACTCCTTGGGCTCCATCGACTGCTTTGGGGACATTTGGGAAAGGCAGCTAAGACAGAGATTCTGCTTTCAGTTGACTTCAATTTTCTGCAACTGTAGCTGCAGCTCCACTGGAAATTGGTGTCTGCAATCAATAAAGCTCAGAATCACCTTTAAGGAGATAAAGAGCAAACCTTGGGATACGCTGTAGGTGAGCCTGCAAGCAGCTGCTGACAAATCCTGACTTTTGCTGGGGAAAATATCGGCACTTTTTAAAGAGTATGGACCCTGCTTCTGCTTGGTCCTGTGCCAGGGCAGCAGTGTCTCTCCCAGACTTTCACCCCTGTGTGATCACCACTGCATCAGATGCTTCAATGTCATAGTGTCAGCTTGTTAGCAAGGGGAAAGAGCTTCCCTTGATTAGCACTGCTGTCTGATCAGTAGGTATTTAAGGAAGCAGTCTCTGAGTGTTGCCTTCTGCAGTATGCATCAGGACAGCCCAAGGTTTCTGCCCCAAGACACATGCCTGTGGTCAGACACAGGTGGGTGTGGGACAGGGAATCTCAGCTGTGACTCCTGAACTTGGCTCAGGAGCAAATTTCAGGAGCAAGCACCCTGTCAACCAATGTGGAAGACAAGCAAGAAAATCCTCCTGCTCTGTGCAGACAGGGAAAGCAAAGGAGATCACCTTGGCCTTCCTTCTTGCCCCTGTACCCACCCACCATGGTCTGTACCCTAAGGGAGCATTACTAGAGATGAAAACTCCAAACACCTTAGTGAGGCAGTGTGTCAGGGCCTCTCCTTGCATCTCCTCACTCAGTGTCAGCAGAGATTCTGTCTGGGCTGGTTATATTTATAAAACTGCAGTGAGCAGTGTGAGTGTTGCAATCAGCTCCCAGTGCTAAATATGGCTTTGGCAGATACTCTGGAGCTTCACTAAATCCCCTTCCTTAGGGGAGGAGAGCATCTCAGACTGTCTGTCACCCTGGCTCTGGCCAGCCTCGGCACGTGGCAGTGCCTGCTGTCCCCAGAGGCTTTTGGCAGGGCTTCATCTCAGGCAGCAAGGCTGCTAGGAAGACAGGGAGAAAGTTAGAAACAAAGAGAACTGCAAAAAAAAAAAAAAAAAAAAGAAAAAAAAAATTAGGTTAACCCCTGGTAAAGCCACCTGACTTTTATTCTCTTCTATTCTTATTTATGCCCTGTGAGAGTCAGGCTGGTCCCTGCTCAAAGTTTTGGGCAGCTTGTATGGTTTAGGCATCTGGGACAGCACTTGCTGGATTCCTGGGTTAAAAGCATGGCTTTCAGAAGGTGGTGGTCTCCAAAAATCAGATAAAGATGTTGGGAAATACCAAGAGGAAACCTAAGAGAAGTAATATGGCTGGGCTTAGAGACCTGGAAAACCTGAGGCCTCACAGGCAGCAGTGAAACCATCACTCCTGTGGCACATATCTGAACTTCTGCCAGGGGAAAACTTCTGAGGTTTAACTAACAAATGGAGGCATTTTTTCTGCTACAAAGAAGCTCTCTTTTGAGTCTGGGAAACCTAATCCACTTGCAGCACTGACGGCTCATGGAAACGTTTGGCAGATGGAAGCGGAGCGAGGCGGGGCAGAGCGCCAGGGATGTGGTGGGGTGGAGGTGTCCCAACCAGCAAGTCGTGCCTCCACCCCACTTCAGCTCCTTTTGGGAGAGGCACAAGTGTCTATCAGGGCAGATGTGCCTCCTGGGATGATCACATGGACTTTTCAAGAGCCTTATGGAATTTGTTTCAGAATGCCAACACCCAGTGCACGAGAAAATGCATCTTCTCCCAGCAAGCTTTCCTTAAGAGCTGGTACTGTCTCTTTGTGACTCAGTTCCCTCTGCAGGTCATGGACACATGTCTTATGTCTTGTATGTGTTATAAAAATAAATGCATTTTAAATTGCAAGATACCCAGAAGCATTGTAAAAAGCACAGGTAAGATCAAGGGGAGTTTTCCCATCTTTGCCATCTTCCCTGCCTACACATTAAATAACAATGAAAATATATTAATTCTGTCATCAGTAGAGAAGAGACACTTGTCCTTCCCAATATTTGTTGGCTTCCAAACATCATCCTAACATTCCTATCTCTTTTGCTCTTCTCTCTTGAAATACAGGATTTTTTTGAACAGGTTTCTAGTATAGACAAAAAGCACTGGACTTCTTACAGACTGTGTGTCCTCCAGGCTAAAGAGTCATCCTCCTTTGTCCTGAGCCTGAAACGAAGCCCAAGATGAAGCAGGATGCTCAGTTGCCCACCTGGGACAGTGGGGCCAGGGCAGAGCCTCTCTGGTTGCTGAACTGACAGGCTACCAGCAGCCCCACTGGGAAATGATTGATTAGTTTTGCCTTTGCCATCTGCTAATTAGCTAAAGGAATGGATTTGCAGATCCAGAGAGCTGCCTGAGGGGAGGAAAACAGCCAAAGACATTGGTACCCTCAGGTCAGTGCTGACAGCATGCAGCAGCACTTGAAGCTCCCAGCGAGGAGCAGCTCATGGGTCACGTTTCCTCCAGCCAGGAGGCACTTGCTGCCCCTGCCCTGCTGCCTGCATGGTGAGAAAGGGAGGAAGGGAGAGAGCCTGCTCCAGTGCTTGACTTTAAAAGTCGCAGTGACTTTAAAATTAAAGTGAGTGAATCCATAAATGCCTACGTGTTTGCGTTGTTATTGTCAGAGCAGAGAAATGCAGGATCACCCCGGGGTTGAAATCCAGTCCCCACTGTACTCAGGCCTTAATATCTGGGAGCAGCATGGGCAAGTGAAGGGCAGGGTTTGGTGCCAGGAATGGATATAATTTCATGTGTTATGTCCATTTGATTGCCTACTTAGAAATTATAAAAATGTACTGTATTTTAAAACTGCAGTCATAAGGCAGCAGTTTCCATCTGAATGATAATGAAACACACTCCAAGGTTACACTGGGACTTCGCTGGTGCTATTAAAGATCAGCTCAAAGCTACAAAAGAAAAAATATATTGCACTAATAAGTGCTCCTTGTGTACAAGTTCCTCTACAGGAGTAATTAAATGTGACTTTTTTTTTTTTCTTTTAGATGGCTGATTTGTGGAATAGCTGTCATATTTTTGTCTGAGACTCCAAAAAGAAAATTTGAAGACAGATATTTAAAAACAGTGACTACTCAACCTGGGGAGAATTCCCACCTGGCTATGACAGGAGCTACTGCTTGGGAAACATGCAGCCAGGTCCATGAGTGAGGCCACAAGGGTGAATTTCAATGTACCACAGAGAAACAGTGCATGAGCTTGACCATGCTCCCTCCTTCCCATGGAAAATAGCCCAGGGCTTATATCTGTACCCCCCATGGAAATGCTTCCAGAAATGGGAGGTTCAGTCTTTCAGTGTCTTGGAAAGTCTCTGAATTACTGGGAGGCATCACCCCACGCTCTTCATGGCCATGGAGATGAATCCAGCTGTGCAGCCAAGGGATGAGGCCAGGAATGGACCTGGCAGCACATTTCCCAAGCAGTAGCTCCTGTCATAGTGGGGATACACCTGCAGGGTGCACCCAGGAATGCATCCCTGGCTTTTGACCTAAGCTGAACACACACCTTTTGTCAAGAGCTGGAACAGGCTGCCCAGGAAAGAGGAGGAGTCACCATCCCTAGAAATGTTCAAAACCCTTGGCAGAGTTAGGTAAATGGTTGGACTTGATGATCTTAGAGGCCTTTTCCAACCTTTCTCACCTGGAATCCTACATAAACATTAATCATCACAGGGGCTGATTTTTGAAATGTGACAAATTGCAAAAGAACTGCATGAAACCCCCTACAATCACACCTCTGTGGCTCAACATCACATCAGGCTTCTCCAAGTGCTCAGTAGCCATTCCCACCCATGAACCTGTGCTAGAGAGGGAAAACTCATCAGCAGCATGGGATTGCCACCAACTGCTCTATCCAGGTCTGGAAGGGAACAACTGCTGCTCCAGACTCTGGAAACTTACCCAGTGCTGGAAACTGGGTAAGAATTGGGAGAGCAGTCCAGGACTGGCAGGGAAAACCTCTGGGTGTCCTCTGCAGGGGAACAGTGACAGATTTGATCTCCTTGTGTGGATAAGGGAGAGAGGGGGTGGCCAGACGGGTCTATTGAGCATTTTATGCCACTGAGGCCAAAGGAATTAGGGTGGGGGCTGGGAGGGAAAAGCCTGACTCAAGCTTTCACAGACATATATCCACACAATTAAGGTCAGGGGCTTATGGCAGTCAGTTCTATTTCTATTTGTTTATTTATTTGTTTTCCTAATGGTTTGGTTTCAGTGCTGGATGGCTGCATTTGAGCCCTGCAAGCTGCTGATTTTGCAATCCTTTCTCTCTGGTGAAAGTGTTTTGTTTATATTACCAGGCATGTGTTATTTCAATTTTTGTTTATATCTCCTGTATCAATCAGTGAAACAGTCTCAAGAAACAAGGCCAGGCCAAGGAGAAACACGCAGGTTTTGTTTGGACTGAGATGCAGCATTCCTGAAAATTGG
The DNA here is from genome assembly GCA_013397555.1 of Urocynchramus pylzowi. Classification (NCBI taxonomy): domain Eukaryota; kingdom Metazoa; phylum Chordata; class Aves; order Passeriformes; family Fringillidae; genus Urocynchramus; species Urocynchramus pylzowi. The sequence goes on from VZRH01001410.1 coordinate 1,559,547, forward strand.
CTGCACCTCAGAAAAACTCTGCAAATAATGGTATTTACTGCTCCCCTCCTTGCAAACAGAGCTGAAACCCAGGCTTTCCCAACGAATGACTTGATAGGGAAGGCAGAGCTGATTAACCCCTGGCTTCCCTCACTTTATTAGCTCTTTGGATGGTAAAAAAAACCCTTTTCTGGGCAAGCCTCAGGATGGACTTGGCCACCCTTTTAGTCTCTTTCATCCGTGCTGAGGGCTGGTGCTCAGTACCTCGCTAACAGGGCAGGAGCATCCACGGATGAAACCAGATCTGTGAACAGATCTGTGTACAGCCATTTCTAATGGAAACTAGAAATTTCTCCCCCTGCCTACCACGGGAAAAATACTGTCTGCTCAGACTCTGCAGCCAGTGCTGTGCACAGGCAGTGGGATCAGACCCCCTGCACCACAATGGCTCAGCCCCAGCACCGAGCCCTGAGCTGATGGTGAGCACCAGCCTGGCCATGGGCTTGTCACCCTCAGCTGCTGGGGCTGGCAGGAAACCTCTGGGCTTAGCAGAGCCTGCAGAGACTGTCCCTGGCTGTCAGGATGTGACCTGATCTGTAGGCAGCAAGGGGGAGAGGAAAGGAGCAGGATCACTGCCACTGAGGATCCAAGCTGTGTTTTCACTTTGGACTTGAGGTTTTCGCCTATTTGAATTAAAACAAGAGGTTCTTCCAAAAAGTAAACACGGAGAATGGGAAAAGAGTGCCAGCCCACAATTGCTGGATAGGTCAAAGAAATGGGTTTCCTACCAAGAATGTGACAGCTCAAGGATTTACAGATGAAAGCTTAAGGACACAGGACACGTGCATATATTTGTGCCTGAGATGAATGCAAAAGGACATAAATACCAGTTAAAATGTATTCTAAGAAAAAACCCAACACACTCTGCTCCAATCATTACAATTCAAACAAAGCAATTGTCAATTCCCTAGCAATTTACATTTAAATGCACAATAGAATTCTCATGCTAAATTGTCTATTTCCAGTGTAGGCCTTACTCAGAGTGTGTGTGGGAGTGGGGAGAGGAAGGCCATAGCTGGACTTGTGGGTTGCCACTGGTCTGGGGGAGCTGTGCTGTGCAGCTGAGCTGAGTGACCTATTTTTCTGCTTTCCCTCAAACAAACAGGCACCCTTACTTTTCAGCAGAGAAACCCAGATGTATTTTCACCTCAAAAGCAGAGGAGATGGGTAGATCTGGAAAAACAGGATTAAGATCAAAATGTTCGGGGGTAGCAGGGCCTTAATGTGACATTTTTAGACACAAACATGTCCCTCATCAGACAGAGAGGTCTTGTCCTATTACGTGCTCAAAACCAAATTCTCTCCCAGAATTCTTCTTATTGCAACATATTTCTGCTAACAAGATAAGACTTGCTGTAACATCAGCCTGCCTACACGTCATCCACTGCCTGCTTCCCATCTGTTAGTCTTGATATTTCCTTAATCTCTTTCTCTCACACAGCTCCATGAATAGTTCCCCTCTGTAGCACAGGGAGTGAAATTGGAGAACGCAGTGCTGCTCTCTGGGAAAGGCATATATTGGTTTGAAATGAGAAGCTTAAAGGCCCAGGCAGGTTGGCTGTTCCTTGAGACAGCAGAGAGAAACGCAATGAGAAAATGGAGGGAGAGCTGAATTTGAAGTGTCTGTTCTTTAATTATAAATGTTCTTCCTCCAAACAGCTTTTCGTAACAGCTGATCATCAATTACGCAGAGTTACTGAGGTTTTCAGACAGGAGATCAATAAATGGGATTTTTTTTTTTCTTGGCCAGGAGAAACCATTACATAATGGCTGTGTTTCTTCCCTCTGCTTGCCAAGCTTTCAGGAACTGGCAGGCATTCAAGGCAGTGAGGCTATTCTTAGATGAGGGGCACAGCATCAAGCTCAGCAGCAGCAGCAGCAGCAGCAGCAGCAGCGTGGTCTCCACTGCCTGGAGCTCGGGAGGGCATCCAGGGAGGGTCAATATGGGACAGGACATATCAGCCCCCCACCCTGGGGAGGGCACAGAGCTGGATGTGGCTTTTGGAGGATGTATGTTGATGAATCAACAGCCTCAGTGCAGCAGCATGTCCGAGATGCTTTTAGAAACATGCCAGATTTAAATAAAAACAGACCAGACGGTGACAGGGGAAGATAGACAGGCTTCCAGAGCTATCTTCTGCTACACAGAGGAACCTCAGGATGTGAGGCAGAATAAATATACCTGTGCTGTTGCAACTTGAGAACTGTACACCTTTCTTGTCTGGTTTATATGTGTTATTTGCAGTGAAATTGAGGCTATCTGCACAAAAAAAAAAAAAAAAAAAAAAAAAAAAAAAAAAAAAAAAAAAAAAAAAAAAAAAAAAAAAAAAAGGGGGTTTTTTTTCACCCCCCACCATCTTTCGC
>VZRH01001410.1:1564275-1581988 GCA_013397555.1 Urocynchramus pylzowi
ATAAGAAGAAAAAAAAGGGGAAAAGAAAAAAAGGAAAAAGAAAGATCTTATAGCTCTTTGATTCTGCTGGCTTTTTTTTTGGGGTATACCAAAAAAAAAAAAAAAAAGACCAACCTGCTGAAGGATTTGTCTCCTCGAGATAATAACCTGTTCAGGAGACTTGTCTCACCTTTCAGTGGAGTTCCTCAGAGGGGATCCCACCTCTCAGGCAGCCCCTGAACAACAGGGTTATTTTTGGCCAAGGCTGAGATTCTTTTCTGAGCCCTTTGCACCCCAGTTGTGCCCCAGGGCCACTTTTCACCCACGGGAAGGCAGCCACCCTCCCTGAGCTGTGCATGCTGCTGGGCTGGAGCAGGGACCCCCTGCTCAGTGAGGTGGGAGGCATCTGCAGGAGCACCCTTGGGAGGGCAGGAGGGGCTGTCCCCACTGCAAAGCCTGGACATCAGCCTGCAGAGGAGACAACAAGCAGATGGACATGTCACAGACCAGACCCTCAAGGGGTTCAGATCAGCAAATTGTCCCCAGATTTGTCCCTTCAGAGCAATGGATGTGTGCTGCCTGCAGGCTGCCAAGAAAGAGTTAAATTCCATGATTCAGCAGGCATCTGCTCAGCTCCCAGGAAAGCTTCTTTGCTCAGATTTATGTCAGTCTTGAAAGAAGGGAACCAGACCAAACTAAAGCAAATCAACGGCATTTTAGGAAAATATCCTTTTTTCCCTGAACTTCTGAGAATTTCCTCATTACATCTGCTATATTAATTTTTTCCTTTTTGTGACACAGTACTGCAAACTTCTAGTCCTGGGAATAACTTCAAAACATTTAAATCATTCTCCATTCTTCAACATTTGGATGTTAAAGTACTTTACAAGTGTTCGTGGGTGTTGGCCAAGATTTTCAAAAGCAACTATTTATTCTATGTGCCTGCATTTTTGGATGCCTCCCTACACTGCAAATTTCTGTAATGGGGCTTCATTTTCAGAGGTGCTGGCTTACTCAGCCTCTGCAGATGGAGTCAGAGAAAAAGATAAGTATCATTTTTGAAAGCCTGATCTTTAATTTGGCAATACCTTTGTGAGAGAGGAATGGTCAGAAGTTGGAGGATATATCCAAGATCACACAAGAAGGCTGGGACAAGTCAGGCATGAAGTCAACTTTGCTCAAAATCACCTTAATTGCAAGACCATTCTTCTTCTGTTAGCTCCAGCAGAAAAGAAGTACCTCCTTTGCAGGAAAAGGTTGTTATTTTCATGACCAAAAGAGCTCTTAAGGAGAAACAAATGTACTCTTGGCAACTAAAATTAAATCTACAATTTGATTTTTTTGTTTTGTTTTGTTTTGTTTAAGTTTAGCTTTTTTGGGAAAATAACAGAGATACTGAGGCAAAAGATGAAAACAAATGTGGGATCAAACAACATTTTGCCAGAAGGGCAAGCCCAGAGTCCTGGACAGTTTGCCAAATAAAGACAACTTGGCTGATAAGAATGGCTCAGCAAATGAAGCATGCGAAGAAAAATTGTAGTAATCAAAAGGGGCCTCTAGTCTCATTTATTCTTTTTTTTTAACATATGACAATGACACACAGGTAGAAAGGAGATATGACATTTAGGCTTTAGAATCATCACTGCAGCCTTGGAAAAGGACTGACTGATGGATTGGGTTAATTAGCTATCCATTTCTGGAGTGTCCAGCGCAGCAAACGCCGGCTCAGCTGCCGGCCGATGCCACACGCGGCGCTGGAAGGATTCCATACAAAGAGCTTTGGAGCAGGGAAAGCAGTTCCTGCTTAAATAACTCCTAATGGAGGACTGTGTTTGAACAGTGATGAGAGGCTTTTATGTGCCTTCAGCGCTGTGCAAGAGCTTAAAACGTGAACTCTCAGCTCTCTCCTGGCCAGAGGAGATGAATGAAGGTTGTCATTGTTCAAGGCGTCATCACCATCAGAAGAAATTTTAGACTCCGCCGGGAAGGGGAAGCAGTTTTTCATCTGAGAAGCCTTATCTGTTGTGCTGAGCTGTATTCACAATACAGATTTTCTTCTGGACAGAGACATTACAGCTCATTCTTGCCCCACTCGTGCTCAGGTGCCATAGGTGTGCTCTGCAGGACACCTGAAGGACACGGGGACAATGTCCCTGCGGCAGGGGAGCAGAGCCAGCCCTGGTGGTCTGGGCTGTCCCTCTGAGCTGTGAGCTGCAGGGTGCTGCAAGGACAGGGCAAAGGCACAGAGCCTGTGTCTGCAGGGCTGTGCAAGGCAATGGCAGCCCTGGGAAGCCTCCTGTGAGCTCTTAGAGCAGCTGCAAACACTGTGCTGACACATATCATGTGTCACTTCGGCCTTTCCATCGGCCAGAAGCTAGAAGGAGCAAAGTTATTATGATAAAGTTACTGTTGCTGTTCCCTTCCATGGCTGCAATTTCTATACCATATTCCTTAGGGAATACAGCATTTAATGGGATCCAAAGGCAGGATTTAGCTCATGGCAGTGCAGTGGTCAGGAGGAACAGGTTTGGGGGCTAGGATTGCTTCTTTAGTGCTCACTTCTTAGTGAGCTGCTGATACAAAAAGAAACATGATTTGTGCACAGTTCTTGAGGGACTTCTGCAGTCCTGACTGCTCAAAAACCTATTTTGTTGTTCATTTATGCTCATATTAATCACACCTTATGTTCCAGAGAGTGTGGTGGCCTGACATGGATCTCCATACCTGTGTGTAAGCTAACACAGTTGTCCATCTTCCCTGGTGAATGAAATTCCATAGGCAAGGGATACCAGTAATCACTAATTCATCTTTTGAACAAATTGAGTCTAGCAAGACTTGACCACAGTTGCATTTTTAGCAGATTGAGGCCCATGATTTCAAACTGAGATACCTTTGCTTGTACAGTCCTGCTGCAGGATCACACTGAGGTTATTTTTGTAGCCATTTCTCAGAAAGGGATTCCATATCCCTCTGAAAAAAACCCAAACCCTAAATGGGATTAACACTGTCTATGTACAGAAAAGCAGTGGAATGAATGAAAGGGATTGCTAGGCTCTGAATTTCCCATCTGCTGGCTGCTAGGTTGTGACAGGATGGTCTGAAAATTGTTCCAAGAGAGGAGTACATAGCACAGAGCATTTCCAAGAATAAAGCTCTTTTTCCAGGAATTAATTCTAAATTTCAACCATTCAAATTAACCTGTCATGAGGCCCCCACTGTATGCACTCACAAACAGGAAGCTCTTCACTCATGGGGAAAAAACACATCTCTGAATCCTGCATTTGACTTAAAGATGTGAAACCTGTAATTCTTCTGCTAATTTTAGGAATGCATGGAAGCAGAGCAGGAGGCCAGCAGAAGCTGAGAAGCCTTTTGCTGGCAGCAGAAACAAACCAGGCAGCCTGAAAATTAACCCAAACAGTGCACACTTCTCAGAAAACCAAGCAATTATTCATGCAATGGAAAGGCATTCTTTTAGTGGATGAGCAAATAATTTTGCATAGCTGATGAACCCGAAAATTGCAAAGGAGAAACCACAAAGGAACTTGTTTCTGAGGGTTATAATTTGCTCAGTGCTGGTGCAAACCCCTGCAAAGTGCCTTGCTTTGGCCCCTCAAACACAGATCCCCAAGGAGCAGAAGGGAAGGACACGAGCTCTGCAGCAAAGTGTGAGATGCTCCTGAGACTGAAAACACTGGAGTTTTTTGGTGCCCTCACTGCCATAAAGAAACAGCCCCAGCAGGGGAGGTAGCACCCGAGGATTCTGCACTGCTCATCCCCACCCCACCTGAAGCACTGAGGAGCATTTTCACACCTGTGAAATTTCCACACCTGGTGCCCCACATCTCCCCCAAGTCGCTCAACAAAGCCACAGCAAAGGTGACAGTCAGGAAAGGGTGCAGGTTACATCAGCCCTGAACACAGCACTGTTCCAGGCACATCAGACAGGCCAGGGAGGAGGTCAGGGAGCAGAGGAACAGCTGTTTTTCCAAGCCCTGCTCCATCCCCCACGGTGGTGGAGCACAGGTTTGCCTTGGTGGCACCTCAGTCCAATGCCTGTGTCCAGCTGCACAGACACAGCATCTCTGGAGATACAGTGGATGTGGCCTCACTGTTTTTACAGAGGAGACTAAAAGTAATTGAACAAAATCTGTTTTCGATTAAAGAGATTATATCTCATAGAGCTTTTTCCTTTTTTAAATTGCACTTAAATGGCTTTTATGTAGCTTGTTATTTTGCAATAAGATTAACACCAAGGTGGATTGAATTACCTGTTAATTCAACACATAATTTACTGGTACCTCCATGTGCCATCCAGGATATATTTAAAGACGTCTTGACAACGGATCCATAGAGCACACAATAAGGACATCATTACTTAAGAAGATACATCCCCAAAGAGACACATGACATTAACCCCATCTGTAGATGAGTAATCAGAGCTAAATCAGGAACGTTCCCATTTAATCTAAAAGAAGTGGTGCCCTATAAATTCCACACACAAAAATCCTAGCAATTTACCACATGATTAAACCATAGTGATTTTTTTTTTTTTTTTATATACAGCAGTTTTGCTGAAATATTTTAACTTGGGATCCTAAAAAAAAGATTTGTAGCTCTGAATGCAGCACTCCTGCTTGGAATAATCAATACTGATTTTAATATACTTTTAAAAAGATTTATTTCCTTGTTGCGGAAAAGATTTAAATTGCAGGGTGCCAGCAACTGATGAATTATGATTTAGGGCCAAATCTGTTTCACTTGGAAGAATGGTGATTTTAAATTCAGTGAAGTTTCTCTGATGAGTAGAACAAGGAAGTTTTGGCCCACATTTTTCTTGAAAACCCACCAATAAAGTAATTATCTTGTCACGATGACAGCCATGTGTATTTATGGCTGGGAAGCCTCACGCCCTGTAGACATGTGACAAACAGGCACTTTCTCTGCAGCTTTTCCCCCAACACTGCCTCCTGCCGTGGCAGAGGAGGCTGGGAGAAGCACCAGGAGTGTGGATGTGGGGTCACAACAAGCACACACACAGCTCCATACCCTCAGTGTGTTTACTTTACATACCTGAGGAATATTCTGTAAGGTTTTGGGTTTAAATGCTGTGTAGCAGGGAGCGTGCTGGGACTTTCCTCACCACTGCAGACTGAGATGGGGTGAGGCCCTAGCCAGGGGCCACCAGCCTCTCACTCCAGTGCCCTGCTCTCACCCCAGCGATTAATGCTCCATATCTGCAGCACGATAGTTGGATAAAAACCTGGTATTTAATCTTGCCCATCCCCAAGCAGTTCATGATTGCTCCCCAGAGTCTATTCATGAGCGCTTTGTTCATTCCAGTTTTAAATGACTCAAGAGCTGATAGGGACTCCACCACCTCCCGTAGGAGATAAATCAGTACACTTAAATAAAAGACAAGATGGTATCTAGCATGCTGTTCCTACAAGATTCACCATTAGTTCCTACCCCAAGGCAAGCATGAAATAAACATTCCCTGCTCCCAGGTTAAGTGCCTGCCTTTCCTTTGGTACAGTGTGGTACGGATTGTGCTATCATCAACATAGGAAATTAACTTCTACCCAACGCTGACAGAGACATATTTAACATACATAGTTTGGCACTGCATCCAGCATTAATTTCCCAGCCCCAGACACGAGGAACGGAAAAGCTTTATTAGATCACTCAGTCCTGCTCACTGTTAGGCAAATGATTTGCTTCTTAGTGACAGCCCCTGGAGTTTTCTACAGTCCAAACTGTAAAATCCCACAGCACAAAGATCACCTCCCTGTGGACTGCACATTTGTCTTCACGTTTGTATTTACATCTGTATTTTCTGTATCTTTCTGAAAATGACCCTTATTTTTCTACATGCACTTCTAGGATACCCTTTCACTAATTCCTTCCCACTCCTTTCCTGGCCCTGCTGAAGGATTTTTCACAAGTTAAGCATTCCGCCTCCTCATAATGACTGTGAGGTTTTCAGATTTTATTTCTACTAGCTAATGTCTTTCATATGCAGAGGCCTGAAGGATGGAAGTGTCATCTCCAGCAGGCTCCCCATGGCCACTGGGCAGATGTGGCCCTGTGATAATGCCTTTGCTATGTCCTTCCTCCACCAAGGCCAGATCCCAAAGGTATGCCAAGCTCCCCGTTTCCACCAGCACCCCTTGCTTCTTTCTGTGATGAGATGTATTATTTCTCTTCACATGGATTAACTGCAATTTTCCTATTTTTAACATTAATGTTATTTTACTCTAACCACATTTCCCCTCATATCTAGGCAATTACAAGACAATTCACTGCAAATTTTCATGGGGATAGTTCATTACATACTAGAAAATGTTCAATAATGAAGCGTGAAAAACATGGCAGCTTGCAGTGGCATTTCCTTTTCAGACTGTGAATAAAAGTGGAGAAACAGTGTTCTGTAGAGCCTAGGAAGCTGTTGAATTAGGAGAGAGTAAGATTTTTTTTAATTAAAAAATAAGGCAGAAACTTCCCAAATAAATGATGATGTCACAACTAATGTATAGATCCTATTTTTAATTCCTCCTACAGCATTTCAATTGCCTTTTAATTTTCATGATTTTGCAGGTAAAAAAAAAGACCCCAAAAAACAAAACAGAAAGAGATGTAACACGTGGCTACACGGTTGGAAACCCACGGCTCTGTGATATATGTGCTGTATATGTTTGCTTAATGCAAAAAGAAAGAGCAAAATTCAGTACCTCAAGGGTTAAACCAAACTCCTAAATATTGATTCTGCTACCTGAATAAGCACCTTTTGCCAAAATTGTCCTTCCTCAGAGTGGAAGATCAAACATCGTGGTGACAAATTGGTTTATCTCAGACCAGGTGCTCAAGTCAAAAGATGCTTTCAAAAAGGACAAATCTCAGGGAGGAGAGAAGTGGCTCTGATCACATTTTGGGCTCTCCTACACGAGCAAGCTCTCCAGCACACACAGACAGAGCAGGCACTGTTACAAGAAATTGTGCAGCACGCTTGCCTCAAGCATTCCTCTCCCCCACAGGCTGTATAATAAATGCAAGAAATGATTCAAAAGGACCATTCTTGCTTCCCTTAGACATATTTTGCTAAACCATAGCAATAAACATCAACTCCACCAATTTCTTTTTCTCCTGCCTCATGTCTTTCTGCATCTGTCAACATTAGACTTCATTTAAAGAGTGGGTTTTGTATTTTACAGCTCCTTAAAATGAGGCAGGCAAGAGATGGATCTTACACCAGGCACAGACATACTGGGGACTGGGGGGGAGTGTGGGAAAAGGGTGTCCTAAAGGTTTTGGGGAGTCTTGTACCTCACTGCTAGCACTTGATGCAGGCATGTGTATGCACCAAATGTAGTATTCCATCACATCAGGTCTGTATCTGCTCCTCCCTCCACTGGAAGGAATTCAAAATATTTTCTGGTTACTGCCCTTCAGCTATCAAAGCCAGCACTTGGAACAGGAACAAAATATGTAATGGTTTCAGGAAAACTTGCTTCTCACAGATCCCTAAAAGTGGAAATAGTTTTAGTAGCAGTGTCTGAAGATGGGGAGGACAGGGGATTTTATGGAAAAAGGGGGCATTTGAGGAGCCTGCATGCAGCTCACACTGCTCACTTTTAATGCCAGAGCTCATCTCCTGAAGCCTGAGGAGAGCAAAGGATGGTGTTGGGAGCCAACATGTTAAATGCCTCAGGCTTTCCAGGATGAAGACCAAGAGCTGCAAACAGGCAAAAGCGTTGCAGCAAGCTGCTCAAGGACCTTGCTATCATGACACAAGAGAGGTTCCTATTGCTGGGGCACGTCTTAGCACATCCCTGGCTTTCCAGGAAACAGTAATATTATTCCCTAGCAAAAGCTGTCCCTAGGCCTTAGCATTTGCCCTCTACCAGCTGATTCTTTTAGCTTTGCAGGAGTCGATCCTGCACACCCCCACCCCCAGTCCCTGCTCTGCCCTTGAACAGAGGTTCCCTGGGATCTGCCTGCAGTGCTGATCGTTGCTTTCCTTGGAAATCCTCTGGGGAGTAAAGCCATGGGAAATGCTGGATTTACCTCTGCACACCATTGCCAGCTTGGAAAGGAAGGCAGCTCACTGTTCCAGTGGGCAAAGAGTTAAGTTGTCAATTATAAAACTGAGAGAAGGGCTCCTATAAAGTGAAATAAAGCAAGAAAATGCAGCTACACATTGTATTTAACCAGATTCTTTCTGAGCTGTTTCAGAGCCTCAGCTGAGGCAGTGGTTGAGCTCCAATCCAGGGCTGGCTGCTCTGGGGCTTTTCTCCCAGCCAAGGGTGCTCTGTCCCTCTGCCAGGATAATCCTTCTAGCTTAAAATAGGCTCTTGCTGCAGGGCTCTCACAAACATTATCAAATCACTGATCACAAGCAGCAGTCCATGTATGCATTTCTTACTAAATGAACAGCATTGCTTTGAGCTCTTCATGAAAATCAAACCTGTGTTCTTCACAGGGAATAGATATTTGGCATTTTGGTGACTTCAATAACCTTGTTACTTTCCTCTTCTTCCCAAGCACAAAGTTAGTGTTGATTTGGGGTGTCCTGATGAAAAAATGGCCATTTACAAACCATTACACTGAAATGACTGATGAAATCAAGAAGGATGTGGATGATCACAAAGAGACTGGTAAGCACTAGAGAAGAGTCCAACACACATTGTGTGGGTGAGGTAGGCTGAGGGGCTTCAGTAAAAGAAATAAAGAAGGGAGGACATCACACAGTGTGATTATTGTAATGCCCTGCATAGGGCCATGAGTTGGACTCAATGATCCTGATGGGGCCCTTTCAATTTAGCACCTTTCTATGATTCTGTGACTGAAATATATGTAAGTTGCTAATTTACAGCATCATTTAAATTTATTCTTCATCAGCTGTAGGCAGTGCTTGCATGTAACCCTAATAATTCACCATCCTGTATGCAACATCCTAGTGGTGAACCCTGGACTTTTTGAGGGGAGACTGGCACAGAATGGGTGCATGGCAGTCATGCAAATGGACCAAATTTCCAAGAGTCTCCTGACACAACTTTCAAAAGCACAGGGAACTAGAGCTGTGCAGAGTCAAGAAGAGACGGAATGGTGAAGTAAAAGAGGAACTCAGGAGTCTCTAGCTCCATTTCCTCAGCTATCACTAGCAAATTCCCTTCTCCTGCCTTCTCATTATCAGTGGTTTTTTGTGAGAGTTACCATCTGATGGTCACTGCCCTGGCCAGGGGCCCTGCCCAGCCCTGCCCTGGCAAGACACTGCCCACCCAGCCCAGGGTGATCCCAGGGGGATACCTGGGATCACAGCTCAGCAAACAGGGCTTCTGGTGCTCTCATTTCTCCTGGAAGTGTGTGTCTGGGAATGCCCAGGGAGTCTCACTTAGCAGAACAATGAAACACAGGCCCATTACTCTGCCTGTCAAGTTACTTACAAGCTTCTCCATCACTGCAGTACCTACTGTCTTTATATTGTTGTGGATGAAAGGAATTTATCCCCCAAGGTAAGGAAATGTTAGCCCTAGCCTATGAACCTTGAGCTAGAGGCTAAGACCACACAGGGAAGTTTGTGGCTCATTGGGGAAATTCACTGTTCTTTAAACCAACTTCCAAATCCTGCTTTCCTCATCAGCTCTTCTCCATTTCATTACAGCACGTCCCTTGACATCAAATAAGGCTTTTGCATCTATTTTTCTTTTATGTTCCAAAAAGAAACTTCTGGCAGTCTTTCTTGAATTTAATATTTTCTTGAAAAACAATATTTTCACAATGATCTCTAATGAGATTCCACAGCCAACCCCAGCAATAGATCCTGTATTTCCAATTATTGCATAAAGCAAGGAAGGGGAGTAGGAAACCACATAATTTATTTTTTTAAGTGACAGAAAATTACAACTGAAACAATGTTCCTGGAACCTTGTGAGAGCACAGCTCCATTTGGTCATGACAAACACTCCTAGGCTGCATATTCTCCTTGAAAGTTTAACTCTGTCTCCAAAATCACTGAAATGAATGATTTTCCATTGGGGTCTACCTGTAAGAAAATTCTCATGTACATCAGAGGGGCAAAGCCAGGTCTGATGTGGAGCAATGCTGCAAATACTCCTCTAACAAGCTTCAGTGCCCAAGTGTGTTTGTGTGGCAAAGCCCACAGACAGTGAAGAGCTTCCTCCTGTGGGAAAAATTGCTTATTTTTTTGTAATATGGTCCATGCCCAAAGCCAAACATTTGCTTCTCAGAGATGTTCCTACTCCCTCCAGATAAATCATCCTGGCAGGAATGACTCAGCAGGGGATAAATTTCATCAGGGGCCAGGATATCACTTCATCCTTCCTTTCAATGTAATCGGAGGTTTTTAATCAGGGACTCCTTCTGATTACTCCCAAGTGCCATAAACAACCAGGATTTGCTATCATGCCTTTGGATTATTACCAAAATCTTAGTGATATAATACACACCATGCAAAAAATTATTACCACTGCAAGTAGAGAAAGTGCTGGCAATTAAAAAGCACTAACTTCCATGCTGGCTGCTTTAAACAACTCCTGCTATTATCATCTCTGATAATAATTAATCCTTATTGCTTACACAATCCAGAGGTCCTCTCACAGATTTGAAGAAGCTGCATTTGGGGTTGTTTGTCTATTTATTTATTTATTTATTTATGTATTTTAAGAAGTGTTGTCATCAAGAAATCTGTGAGACCCAAGGAGTTGATTGATCACAAGGTCCTATCAAATGTCAAAGCTGGCCCTCGCTGACCTCCCATCTATTCAGAACTGCTTTGATTTAATCTACAAGCTGGCTGCCTCTCCTGCCTGTGAGTTCTGTCTGTAACCCATGTGTCAGTGTTTTGAGATATGACCTGTTTCACGCTTCATTCATCTCATCTGAAGGACGGAAATTAAACTGGAGGGTCAGCAAGGGGCACGGCTCAAAATACACACACATTAAACTGGAGGCTTTTGTTTGGGCCCATCAGAAGAGTTAGAGCAACCATCAAAAATAATATTCAAGTGGAATTGATTTTCTTTTTCCTATTGAAATTTGTAATACTAATAGATGTGGAAGGGTGGCAAGCCTTGTCACAGAAGAAGGAAAAATAATCATGGTGCCTTCCTAAAAGGCTTGTGACGCTTTTAATGGTATCAGTTTATGAGTGTGTGAACACCTCCAGGTTTAGTAGTGTGCAAAAGGCAGCATTTCCATTGTACATCCAGCATTTCAAGCCTTTTTATGCTGATCATAACATTATGGCTTGAGCTGAAACACAGTGGAAAGTTCACAGCCTGGATCACAATGTTTTAAACCTCATCTGTCTTCCTTGGTTTTGTTATAATTTGGAAAATGCTTAGCTCCAGTTCTCACTCTGTGGAACACAGCCAGCAGCTCAGATGGATAATTCTCAGGGGTGACCACAGCTTTACAGAGCAATTTTCATTCTGACTTTTCCTTGGCCATGAGAGTGAGTATGAAGGATTGAGCCATGGCCATGCAAGCCTTCATGCCCTCCTACAGCTCTGTCATGAGCTGGAGACTCAGAGACAAACCCCTTGCCTGAACTGCAGGGCAAGCCAAGGCTCCTTCAGGCTGGCTGCAGGTGGACCAGGGGAATCTCAGCTCCACAGGTGCCAGGATGCACCCTGAGATGCTCATGGAACAAACCACATGCACCCCAGACACCCAGTGGGACATGCAGCTGAGAGAGCAGATGTTTCTCCTTGCAATCCCTTCTTTCTCACAGGTATGTAAAAAATTCCCAGCCTGCAGACACAGTTCATAGAATCACAGAATATCCTGAGTTGGAAGAGACCCACAAAGATCATCACTCCAACCCCTGGCCCTGCACAGGACACCCCTGGAATCACACCATGTTCCTGAAAGCATTTTCCAAACATTTCTTGAGCTCTGTCAGTGTTGACCACTTCCCTGGGGAGCCTGTTCAGTGCCCAGCCACCCTTTGGGTGAAGAATCTTTTCCTAATATCCAACCTAAACCTCCCCTGACACAGCCCCATGCCATTCCCTCAGGTCCTGCCACCACAGACAAGGGATCAGTGCCTGTCCCTGATGAGGAAATTGACATTATGGTTGATAAAAGTTCATTGCACCAACCTCTTGGGTATGTAGATTACTACTAAGTGATGGCATTTAACTAAAGTAGCATCATCCACCTTTAAAAAAGAGCAAATAAAGGGGCTCACACACAGCACTCTCTTGAGAACATTGGTGATTGTCACCATTTTTGTAAATCATCTCATCAGTTCAGTAATGTAAAAAAGCCCAAATCCCTCTGTTTTATGTCTTTATTCAACCTAGTATCTGTGAGAAATTAATTCAATTAAAAACTCCAACAATTTAAACTTAAAAGCTCAAGGAGACATTGTTTTGGAGGGTATGCTGCTGCTTGCAAATCTGCCTGCCAATCAACAACAGAAAAAAAATACAGTGATTTGTAAAGATGCTTCTTCATTGGAAGAAAAAAACCAGCATGATATTTATCAAAGGCACATTTGCCCTTGAGCCTGAAAAAAGAAAGCATGAAAATGCTTTCGAATTCTTTTTAGTTCTAAGGCATGTCTTTTTGTTCATGCTTAACTGCAGAAGAAAAATTAGGAACAAGTGTGTGCATATCAGTGCATGTGTTAGCATAGGCTTTAATTGGCTAGGAGTAAATTAATGGCTGCTTGCAATATTTCTGGCAATCTGTTATAAGCTATGTAAATTTTTAAAAGAGGTTTCTTGAAAAGGCTGGCTGAAATCCTGTAATTCATATTCTGCTGGGGGAATTGATTTGAGAAATAATAATGAAATGTTTTACCTCAGTGATGAATCTCAGTTTTGTAGCACTGCAATTTTTAAAATATTCTTGTAAATAATGCTATGAGTGTTTCTAAGAATAATCTACTTGAAATAAATATATCTGTCTCTGAATTAATAGCATTTTTTTCACTGCTCTTTTTTACCTCTTTTGTATGCCAGCATTCCAGGGGTTCATTGCAAAGCCAGCATTAGCTTTGATATTATTATAATAAATTAAAATCCAACATTTGTTACCATGTGACCCGCTCCAAGAGATTTTATTATCAGTTTTGCTACTGAATTCAGTGGGAACATAATCAAATCTTTAAGAGGAAGGTCCAGTTTTATAGAGAGGAGTTGGAAATGGCCCAACACAACACTGACACTTCAAGGTGAGCCTGCCTGGGTCATTTTGGTGGGAGCCACTAAACATTGATTGGGACAGTGGAAAAACATCTAAATTGGCTGCCCAGGGCTCTCATTAAGGGTGCAAGAGGAGAATTAAAGTCTCATGTGAGGTAGATGAAGGGCATGGAGCTGAACCTCCCACAGTCACTCCTTCAGCACATTCAGGGAAAGGGAAAAGCTCCCATGGCAAAGAACCAACTATTGAACAACTTCACTCCACTCATTGATCCAGCAGCTACCCCTGAACCACACAGACCATACGGGCTCAGTAACCAGCTCTAAAGACCAAAACACAGATCTTTCAAAGGTTCACAGTGCAATACCCAGGGTTTCCCTCTGGTTTCCAGGGAAATCACAGCGATTGCACTCCAGTTGCACACACACCATGTGCCCAAGCAAGTTTTAATTGCTGTTCACCTGAGGGACACAAGGCAGAAAGGGATGATTCCACTTTTCTGGGGAACAACCCCAGCAGCAGGAAATTCAAGCCAAAGAGTCCCATTCCTGAAAGAACGAAGAAAATTGGAAAGTTTTATTGCTTGTCCAAGGCAGGTAATACTGTAATACTGAATGTCTTTGGAGGAGAGCCCCAAGACAGGAACTGGCTAAAAGCAAATTACTGGTATAGCTTTTATTGTGGCTGTAAGTATAGCTCCTGTAATGTGCCTGACTGCCTTAGCTCCACTTTTCTCTTATCTTGTATATCTGACATTTTCCTTTTTATTGCTTAGCAGCATGTAAGAAAGTATCTTGTACTGTCAATAATGCTGTTATCCTTTAATAAAAAATTAGAAGCTACCAAAAAAAAAAAAAAAAAGAAAGAAAGAAAGAGCGAGGGAGGGAAAGAGAAGGCTATGAAAAAATATGGCTCGATGCCTAGAAAACTTCAATATGCTGTAAAGGGAAAAGACTGCTAATTAGGTCTTGCATAGCCTATTCTAGTCCCTTCTGTGCTGCAAGAAATTTAACCCAGCTCACTTGGATGATGGTTGGAGAAGTGGGAATAGAGTGTGGGAGCTCTGGAATCAGATTATTGAGATGATCTATGAAGTAATGAGTCAGTGAAATGCAGCTGGACGCAGGGATTTCACTGTTGGGCTCAAAACACAGGGAAAAGGTTCTTAAATTAAACAGAAGGCTGGTCCACCCCACAGCTCATCATTACACTTGGCTGTACTGAAGCCTCCCACCAGACTGGCCCCACATTTGCTTGTGTGCTGAGTGATGCAAAGCAGGAGAAAAAGGCTTTGGAAAAGCTGACTGCTACTCCAGATGCTCTCAGAGATCAGCCCCTCTGTTTTGGAAAAGAGGAAGAAAATGACCCAGGGAATACCACGACAGCTCTGCAGACCACAAAAAGACCTTGTGAGTGCCCTCCTTGGGCTCCTAGCTTTTAATATCTCCATCCAAGCTCCATATTTCTCTGGGATAAGTAGGATGCAAACCTGTGTAGAGTGGAGAACATGACCTGGAGTTTGGGAAAGGCAAATGGGATGGAAATGCACCTCTCAGAGCAGTCATCCTCAGAGGCCTCAGCTCTCCTCCTTGCACCTCCTATGGCCCAGGTGGGCTTTCCCAGGAGCTACCAGCTAGATCTGGTCCCTGCTCATCCAGGGGAAACCAGGCAGGAAGTGGTTCTCATGCAGGACTTCCAGCACAGCTGCTCATGTCATTCCCACTGTTTTTCATTGACCTGCTGTTTTGGGAACAGCTGCTCCCAAGTCATTTTAGGTTTGATAGCATGGGGTTTTCCTCCCTGCACTTACTAAGGACCTGCCTGCACTTACTAAGGACCTGCCTGCAGCTTTTGCTGCTGTTGTTGTAATGACCTGGGTAAATCTGTCATCTTGCAGAGATTTTGGTGACTTGAACTTGTTAAATAGTGTCCTGATCATGATTTCACTTGAGAAAGATGGTATTTTGAAATCTAACCACATGAACTTAGCTGGAGATCAGAAGCTTAGTTATAAACATTTACAGGCACGAAAATTTAGTTTGAAAAATATGAGAACTTTCAGTATTGTATCTTTGGGCAGTGGCAGGTGAAATACCATGCACACCTTCCCTGCTACCACGGAGCAATAGAGATGAGCTCACAAACAAGCACACCAGCTACCTGCTAGCCCAGCCAGGCAGTAGGCTTGGAAAGATATATGTATACACGAAAAACACATGGCTTAATTTGCATACTAATTAATCTGTAACACCTCATTTGCATATATATTAATCTGAAGGTGCTATATAAAATACTTTTAGGGAGTGCTAGTGCGTACTTGACAGTCATGATAATCTTTATTTTAGCTTAAGAAAGGAATTAAGAATGACTTTGGCTAATATTAGAATGCAAGTTCAAAAAAACAAATGGAAAACATCAGCAGCCTTGGGTCATTGGGGTAAACTCCATCGTGGCTAAGGAATTTATTCAGCCTTTGCAGTTCAATGAGGTGACTCAAAGAGTCAGAGGGGTTCATCACAGCCCTGTCTTCCCCTGGGCAGGTCCTTTGTGCCATCAGCCACAGAAATATGGTAATTCATCCTGAATTTAATGCTGCCTCTCCTCCCAGAAACTGCTGCAGGCATCACAACGGACAAGTGCTCAGGGAGATGTCTCAGCTCAGCCAAGGCAGGGAATGGCGATGGGAAAAGCCGAGGTGGTTCTGCTCAGCTCACAAACCTGCATGGGGCTGAGGTGGGCACTGGATCATTGTCCCAGCCTAGTTGTGTCTTTACACCAAAACAACACAAACCAGATATGCTGCTTCATCCAAAATGCAGCATTTTGTGCAGTTATGGCCAGTCTGAAGCCAGTTTCTTCAGGAAAACTTTGGGGACAAAAGGCTCCCAGGGCACTTTGGACCACATGCAAAGCTGGACAGAAAATTCTCTCTTTCTGACCCATGTGCCTGGGGACATGGTTTCATTGTCAGGAAGGGAATTCTCAATCAGATGAGTTAAAAAATGCCTAAACCCATAAAAAATGGTTTAGTGGAATTGGTCCACAAAATCTTAGACCCCAGATGTAGATAACTTGTGCTCACATTACTGTGGGGAGCAGGTGGGCTTCTGCTGCTTGTCCCAAACAGCACATATGGATGAGGACCTCCAGGCTGGAGCACTGTCATTGTCCTGCCTTTTGAGAAGCATTCCTGTCACAGGAGAGAGCACTGAACAGGATCAAGATGATTTTAAGACAACTATTATTTACTGTGCAAGCTGCCATTGTAAACTGTGATTAAAGGTGCTCTTTTTGCTAAGACACAGCTCTTTTTTACTGCAAGCTCTGCCTTTAAATTCTGCTGATATTTTGAAAAGGACAGGCACAGAGGGAGTGCAGTGGGGGCTGGGAAGCATCTCCAGGCAGACCAGGATGAAATGGCTGAAAGCACAGTGTGCTTTTCTCCCTGAGGTGAAGGAGATGACTGTGGTGACCAAGGGGATTGATATAGCTGTTGATTTTGGGAAGAAGTAGTGTTTGCTTTTCACAGAAGGGAAAGCTCATGTACTGACTGCTACATTCCCAGGGGGTGTTATAGATCCACTTAATCCAAAAAATATTTAGCAAATCTATACTGAAATCAGTTCCTGGGTAGGCTCATATGTTACAGTGCCATGGCAATAAAATCAACCCTGTGTGATTCCTGTTCTTCTCAGTGGGGTGACTGAAGGGACTCAGGACCTGGCAGCTGGACATCACTTCTGGGGACCTTGGCTTGCACCATGCAGCAAGACAAGAGGAGAGGGGACATGAACATCAGCCTGCTAAACACTCCTGGTCAGTGAGATCTTGCCCAGGGGGAAAACCTTGCAAATCCTGCAGCTTGCAGAGCCAAGGCAGCAGCTCACGTGGAGGCAGCTGCCTTCCCCTCTCCCGTGGCCACAGCTGCGCTGGAGGTTCAGCCGGGGCCAGGGGAATCCTCCACACTCAGGGCTGCTCCCTCTCCTCTCTGCAGCTGGTCCCTCTGGCTGCCATCTGGAAATACCTTTCCTCCTGCTTTGGTGCCAAGGAACAGCTTGCTTACACCTTGCTGCTTCTGCACTACCCTCCATAGCCCTCCTTCTTGCCAAATTCCTCCCTGCAGTCCCCAGTGAACGGCACAACTCCCTCGTTACTGATTTGTTTTCACTGCCTGCCTGTGAGCTTTCCAAAGAGTGCTTCAGCCTTAGGAAAACATCCTTCCCCTTAGCAGTCTGGATGCTGTTTGCCTGGCAAAAGCCTTCAAGGGATAGGGATTCTGGACCATCACAATTTTAAAAAGGGCCTAGAGAGATCATAGTGCTAATTTTAAGCAGATGGCCTTGACACTAAGAGATACCTTGATTAAATTAAATCTGTGCTCAGCAAAGCTCTGGCATAGCTACAGTGACCCTATTTATAGAAGATGCCATTGTGCTGATATCTGTAACATGGACTCTGCTTGGGTTCAGTTTCTTATCACCTGAAGGGAATAAACAGCACTGGGAAAACACAAAATCTTCTTCTTCTTCTTTCTTTTTTTCTTTTTTTTTCTTTTTTTTTT
>VZRH01001410.1:1586182-1596551 GCA_013397555.1 Urocynchramus pylzowi
GGGAAAAGAAAAATACGTGAGAAAAACAAAAAAAAAAAAAAAAAAAAAAAGGGTATGTGTTTAAGATCTGACTAAACAGTCCATTTGCATTTGTTAACCCTTGGCCTGATTGAAGCTGGGCTGCTCTGTACATGAGAATACCATATCAAATACATAAAAAAGGAGTCAATTTCTTCCCCCCTTCCCTTGTCCTACACCAGACAAGCTCCTAAACAGTTCCTAAGCACCTTTTGCATCTTTGTGACTCCCTTCCCACCCACATCTTCCTTTTTCCAAGCTTTCCCTTCTGCTGAGAACCCGCCTCCCTGGGGGGAGATGCTTTGCCATAAAGACACGATTGTTTGAGATCCCAGTGTTGGCCTAGTTCAGCATTTGATGTCATTCCTTCAATTACCAACACTGAATTGCCTTTGTATTAAACAGGACAAAAACAAGGAAATGAATGGAAAATCACATCTATGATGATACAAGACCCTGTCAGAAACCATCAGACATTCCATCTTCACTCATATCCCCCAGAAAAAATAACCTTTCCTCAAATTTAGACCTCTGATGTCAACTACAGGCTGCCCCAGGTAAGCACAAGGAGACAGAGCAAAGAATGGGTTTGGGGCTCTCCTGGGATGCTTTGTGACAGCAAATGAGACCATTTTCCTGCTAAAAAAAAAAAAAGAGTATTGTGTGGATATGGAACGTTTCCAAACAAGAGACAAGGTGAATTTCTTACACACTGCAAAACTGAATGGTAAATTTTTTTAATAACTACATACGTTTTATTATCTTGGACTTCTTAATGCCTCACATCTCTAATTGTAGTAGTAATTATTAGCTCAGTTAATGAAAGCTTTGGAAACAAGATTGTGTGGGAGTATTTCAAGTCATGAGTTAAGTCTTTTAACTCAGTAATTGCCAAAGATTAATTCATTTTTCTGTTTAAGTGCTGAAAAGCTGGAATATTATTTCCTTGAACTGTGTTTGTGCTTGGCAGTTCTGAGCTAATTACAACTCTGTGAATCTCTTTAAATCAAATTCAGAGGTTTCCAGGTGTACACATCATGAGGTCCTGGTAAATCCTTCAACATCTACTTGGGACAGGATTACTGAACTTGAGTGATGATGCTGTTCTTCTGAAGGTCTGCCTGTTATGCATCTACAGCCACTAAAGGCACTACAAGTGCAATGGCAGTAAAAACCTTAGGCTTGTGGAAGTTTTCACATAAATAAGGATTATACTCATGAATGTCTGGTTTGGAAATCATCCCCCTTAATTCTTCTGGGTGGAGACAAGGTCTTGGTCAAAGCCCTGCAAAAATACAAGTCAGTGCATAAATCACCACTTCACCAGCTATGACTGGTGGAAGAAGCTGCACTTCTATAAGGAACTGTAACAACCACAGCTCCTCTCTGAGCTAACATGGGCTGAGATTTGGCCCATTTCTGTCATTTCTACTCCACAGATGGCTCCCTCACCTGAGCAGTGGGGACTGAAGGAGAGCACAAAGGGAGGGGAGAGCTGAGGAGGTGCAAGGGACACGCTGCACCCATGGAGCTCTGTCTCATGGAGTCCTGTCTCAGTGTTTGATGTCTCTGCATTTTGTTTTTTATATTCAACACTCCTTGTTTTGTCTCAACACTCCTTGTCCCACACAATGGGGCTGGGGGCAGCCCAGAACTCAGCAGCATCTCCTCTCCCTCTCCCTCTCCCTCTCCCTCTCCCACAGCACCCCCAGATTCCCTGCCAGGACCATCTTCCCTCTCAAACCCAGAAGGACTGAGAGCAGGAAAGAGACCAAAAGGGCATTTTTTTTTCCCCAGTGGCAATGAATAATTTCTTCAGAGCACTGAGAGCATCTCCTGGAGAGGGTTGATCCTCCTTCTGCCCATCACCATGGCTCCTTAGCTATCCTTGGTGGTGATTTCCTCTTCCTTAAGGATGCTCCCAAGCACTAACACATCCCCAGGCTGCTTCCTGGCCCAGTTACCCTTTGCTTTCCTGATTCAGGGCTTTGGCATCTGCTAACCTGGAGCCCTCCCTGCCCTGGGGGACAGCAGGGCTTGCCAGCACAGCACAGCACTCTGCAGATGCCACAGCGGAGGAGGAGCCCCATCACCACAGGGAAAGGAGCAGCCGTGTCAGTGAAGGCACTGACATCTGTTCTGGGCCTCAAACAACACATTTTACAATTCCTGCAATGCACTGAATCTCACTCCTGGGTCCTGATCCTTGCTTCTGGCACAATTTCTGTATTTTCTCCACTGAGACTTTAACATAAAAGACAAAATTTGGTCTAATTTCCTTTTTTTTTTTTTTTTCCTTTATGTCAGTTGCTCACAATCTAGGTGAGCAAACTGGGATGCTGATCCAGCTGGAGAGAAGTGTCTGCTTGCAGCCCTGATGCAGATGCCTGCACAGACAATATTTAAAGCACAGCCCCATACTAGGTATATCCTGTGGCTCACTCCCTCCAAGCTGGAGATGTTGCCTAGGTTTCCACTCCACACTGTGCAGGAGAGAAGCCAACCAGCCCTGGGATGTTGATGGCACCCTAGGTCTTACCAAATGGCAGGAAGGGTGGCAGCTACCTTGAAAATGCCCAAATCTCTGAGCATATCTGATCTTCTCCCTTGGGCTAAGCCTGGCAAGGAGATGAAAGACTTTCCAGGCTGAAAATCATTGGAGCAACCTGTTCAGAGACAAACCCACTCAGCTAGAATCTGGACTGGGGCCAAAAAAGAACTCGACTTTCAGCTCTCTCTCTCAACTAGAACATTGTATTCCCATATTTGTTGTGGTCTATTACTCCTTATTGTTAATTCAAGGTTTATTAAAAATTAATATCTGTTAACCAGAGACACTCATCCAGACTTTAAAAATTCTTGAGTGCCAATTACCCTGGACTGCTAAACCAAAAAAGTGTAACTCTACTAAATCTTGTTGAGCATTTTTTTCAGTGGCTATTAATCTGAAAATTATTTCCTTTTCCCCATCTAGTGTGAGCACAGCTCTTTGCTGCTGTTCAAAAACAGCATGGAAAATTTTAATCAAACTTGTTTGGTTTTTCTCTGCATCATTACACTAAATTAAATCAATAACTTTCAGGTGGGAGGGAGAAATCCATGATTTTCTTGTTAGCTCTTTGTGCAATTATCTTTCTTCATTAGAGACATCTGAGACCCATGCCAGACTATATATTAATATATAGTCCAACCTTTAAAATGCTTTCTTTATTATTCATGTTTTCTTGAGTGCTGTTGCTAACTGTCACATCAGAGGTCTGGCAGGTTATAAGTGGGATCATTAAAAATAGCTCATTTTAGTAATAACACAGCACTATTCATATTTTATTTGGTATTTAACAGTCCACAGGAGACTCTCATGCTTTCTCATTTGCCAGATTGTCTCTTCTAAATGTCACTGTCAACCACTCACATCCAGTTCATCCTCCTGAGCAAAATGGCTTTCATAAAGCCTACCATAACCAAAGCAGCTAAACAGATGGCAGACTGCATCCCTGCAATTTCCTCAGGCTCCAGTTTCATCCCTTTAAAATAATAGCTCCCCTTGAAGTAAGGATGTTCCTTTGTATTAAAACATGAAATATAATAATTACAGAGGCTATGGAGCAATTCACTCAGTCACTGAATGAGCAAGATAAATAAATGCAGGAGCAGGTAAGGAGACTGCAGAGAGTCCTACACCCACTGCCCCAAGGTGGTCTGGGCTATACGCTGAGAACTAAACTCAAATTTAAGTTCCTGTCTTTAGACTCACTGGAGCAATGCTTTTCTGGGGCTACTCCCTGTGTCAATTCCTCATGACACAGAGGTGAAAAGAGTATTCCCTCTTTTCAGCATGAGAAATGGAAAGCAGTAGTGCCATCACTGGCACACGTGCCTTCACACCCTCTTGTCCCACAGCCTGAGGACAATGGTCACAGCTGCTCCAGGGTGATGTAGAGGCTTCTAGGACATGGGTTCTGTTATCTGCTAGTATAGCCCTTGTATTTCTCTTCCACTAGGCTTAAAAACCTCAACCTGAACCTCACAACAGCGAGGCAGCATTAGGCACACCTGAAATAGAACAACAAAAAGAGGAAAATGGGTGAAGAAACATGAGTGCCTTTGGATCTGGGCTTTTGCTTTGAAGGAAAACTAAACTGCAGCCCACCTCCTCTGGCCAGAGCCTGAAAAATATAAATAATCAGGGTCCTGCAGCTGGGGTGTGGGCAGCCTCATGCCAACAAAACCATAGCAGCTTCATCCTGGGCAGAACCAGCCCTGCTCTGCTCCCCTCCTCCCCAGTAACCCCTCTGCTGTCCTTCTTTCCACATCTGTTCAGAAAAACAACTGGGAAACCAAATGTCCCTCTGCTGTGACCTTCTCACCCCAGCAGTGAGGTTTAGGCTGTAAACCCCTTACAGAGCAAAGACATTTGATCCCACTGGAAAAAACCAGCTCCAAGCATGGCTTTCTGAAGGGAGACCAACAAAGCTGTATTTGGTCATCTCAACAGACCCTGCAGTTTAAACTCGGACTTCTAAGAGTTCAGCTCTGACTTCTAAGAGTTCAGCTCCTCTGAAAACTCAGGCCAAGCTCCTGGAGCCAAGGAAGTGACATGTGGCTCTGGGACAGCCACTGCTGCCCTGGCTGAGGCCGGTGCTTGGCCAGACACATGCAACTCAAAGGAGAACTGCTGGCCTTCCCAAAGGGGCAGCCAAAGGACTAAAAGAATTCTGTGCATCAGCCCCTGCCCACTGCTTCTCCAGAAGCAGCTTTCTAGTGAGTTTTAACCCAGCTAATGTACTGCTCCTGTTCTTTGAGAAGCCCCAACCTTGAAATGCTGCCTGTGAGTACTCTGCAAACCAGCTAACCTAAAGCCTGGATTACAAAGGGGAGTAAAAAATGTTGGTCTGTGCAGCCATAGCTCCTAGTTTGGGATGACTAGTGCTCTTTTCATCTACTTGCCCATCTGATTTATTTAGATTATGAACTCCAGCCCTCACTACAGTTTATACAGTTCCTAGTGTAAGGAGATGCTAAGCTCTGTGTGGGTAACTGAGAGTAAATCAACATCACAAGAATATCAGTTAAACTGTTTCATTCAGGGAGATTAAGAGAAGAAGATTATACTATTTTTAAACTTTTTGAAGTTCAATAAATGCTGCTTAGGTACCTGTTCCTTTTCCCAGGGATATTTATTTGTTGCAGGTTTATGCAGTGTCCTTGCAATGAGCCTCAAAACTCTTCCAAAGGATTTCCCTTCTCTAATACAGCCACCTCTGGGGCTGGCCCATAACAGCTGTTCAACATCACACTGGGGCACGAGTAATAATAGTACTCACAGCACTGACATAGCATTTTATACTTTCAAAGCACTTAAATTAATTAGTTACAGAGCTAAAGTATGGGTTCGGGCAGGATGTGAAAAAGAGAAGTATATCCAGTGGAAACTACAGGGGGAATTTGGGGAAATGTAATGTAATTACCCAGTTTGGAACCTGGCCAGAGCAACGCTGCTCCAAATGCCAGGGGACCCCTCTGAGCACACGTGGTCAGGACCTCGGCTTCGTGTCTGCTCCAAAAGATGAGGACAGTCCTTGCAAAAGGTGCTCAGTCATCAGGTACAGGAAAGGGATTATTATATGAAATCCCTAGCTGCTCCCTAGACACCTCAGAGCTACAGGAGCCCATATGGACTCAGAGCCCAGGAACTTCCAGATACTTTCAATTAAACAGTTCCAAATTTTGATAATTACAAATGATCTACCTCATAAGTCCATGAACTGGTCTTAATAGGGTTAAAATCCCCAAGCAATTACTCATCTCAGCCACACCCAGTGGCTTTTCACTCTGTCAGATGTCACCACACCAGAGATGCATCTTCTGTGGATGTTTTCATTTTTTGCAGTTTTTCTAGAAGGCTTCACTGGCTGGATCTAAAGTACTCCCAAGAGCATGGGTACATTTCACGTTTCCTTGTAAATAGAGCCTTTAAAGACAGCTTTTATGTTATGCCCAGTCATGCAGAGACTGCAAAAGAAGTTAGGGTAGGGTGCTGGTATACTGACTTTATCAGATCCCAAAGGGGCTTCAGCAGGAGCTGTGCTATGGACAGAGCTCACCCTCGAGTGAGCAGGGTGAGAGAAAGGGCTGTGTGTGCTCAGCCTGCTCTTGGGAGAGGCTGGGGCACCACCAGTCATCCCTAGTCCTGCTGCACCCCTTTTCAGGCTGCATATAGCAGTAAATAATCCCAATATAAAAATGTTACAGTTTATTCCCATGATATTCCACATTTCCTAGAGAAATAAGCCATCTTCTGTGCTCGTCAGAGGTCGGGGGATGCCAGGGGAAGTCCAGAGGAGGTCTGACTTCCCAAAGTAGCCAACCCCAATAGTGCACATGGCTATATTTTAGTGTTTTAGTTTTGTTATGTCTCTGGTAACACTGAAGGTCAGGCACAAAGCAGGTTGTCACCCCCTGAGCTGTCACCCCCCCAGGAGGGATCACCCTCAGCGGTACTGGGGAGCACTGCATCCCTCTCTCCAGCACACATCCTGCTCCACACTTCCACGTGATTTTCTTTTACATCAACCCATTTTACTTTGCTAGATAAGTTATCTTTAAGTGAAAGGAAGGGAATTAGGTTTCATCAACGAGCTTTTCAACAAGTTGTCACCACCTCAATGATTTAGGGTAGGCAGAACACCTCATATTCCCAGTTGCCCTCATGGCACCACAAGCTGCCAGTCAGTGTGGAAGCATAGCCCACTATAGCATCTGGAAAGGTCAGAGTTGAAATGTTTTCACAGAAAGATAATCAAACCATAAGATAAATGCCTCATCAGGAGGAAATGTCAGCTCCTGAATGAGGACAGTTATTATATAAGACATTTCTTTACCTAAAGGAAGCAGGTTAATATACCTCCAAATTACTATTTATCACACCATATAATGTTCAATTTCCAGTGTAAATTCCACCATGCTTTCTACTGCATGTGTGGAAATCAATTCAGAGATGAGTGAATCCTTTCTCCTGTGTGTTTACAGCAGCAAGTAAACTAATTAAGAAAAGCCACAACAAAGAGAAAGACCATGTAACAAAGAAAAATAATAAAGTGAGATGGGCTTTTAAAAAAATGTCAGTCCTATGCAAGTCCTTGTATGTTCAAGTTTAGCATATCACTTTAACACATCATCTTTTGCAGCTTTAATAGGAAAGACTCAAGAGGGAGCGTGCTTGGGTTCCAGCAGGGAAGGCAGAGGGGCACAGTGGAGAGGAGCTCAGAGCAAAGAGCTTGCAAGGAGCACAAAAGGCATTTAAAAAAATGTCTCCAAGGACTCATCAGCAGACGTGAGGTATAAAAGCATGAGAGAGCTCAGACAGGAGCCCTGGGAGAAGAGTCAGAGGCGGCTGGTTGTGAAGGAGGCCGACAACTGCGTGAGAATTGGAGAGGGCAGGAAAAAACCACAAAAGCACTGCCAGGAGAGAAGGCAGTGCTGCTCAGAAGAGCTGAAAAGTTAAAGCCAAGTGCCTTTAAGAGTGCCACACATTAGGAGAGTGATGGAGTGACAGTGGATTTGAGAGTCTCAGAATGAGGAGTAATTTCCTTTCAGGAAATATGCGACCTTTAAAAAAATTCCATTGATGAACACTTTCCAACAGGCTCTTAAAAAAAAAAAAATGCAACTCTTTTCAAGCTTTTAAATGACTTGCAAAGCAGCCTAGATTATTTTTACTGCCATGTCCTTCCTTTCCTGGGCTGAAAGTCCTCCTTCCCAGGCCTGCTGCATGGAATTACAGGAGCCTGCTCACAGGATCTGCTGAGACCAATGCCTCTGAAAGGTACCTGGGTACCCTGCACAGCATCTGTGGTACCTGGGAACAAACCTCACCAGCCTAACCACTTCTTCAGCAATAAGAGAGAAAATAAATAATTATCAGATGTGCTGCTTAGAACTCCACAGAATTAACACTGTAATATTGCCTGAGCTCTGTCCTGATTTCACTCTCATTTTTACAGCCCAGCAAGTTTACATTTCCAAAAGGTATTCTGTGACCAGCTCCCAGGCATCTCACACCTGATCAGGAGATCCAAACAGGATATATTTCCTCCTCAGCAACTCTCAAGTCATTCCAAAGATATATATTTTTTTGCCTTGCTGACAAGATCTACTTTGGGCCATGTTGTTTCTCACCCACCACCTTGCTCTAATAACAGTTACATTTTACAATTTTTAAAAGCTGTCAACATCATCGATCTTCCATACTGAATGCACTTGTCTTCTATTATATGTGTTGAATTGCTTGTGCCACAATTAAGTCTTTATTTGGCTTAAGGCAGTTTACCTGCATGGCAGTATGTCATTTGCTCTCTAGCAGAGTAGTAATTGTGTAGGGCTAAAAATACATATGTACATTTAAAAAAAATAAAAATAGACTCCAGCAGAGTCTTGTAAGATGGACACTCTCCACATGGTAAACTATCACTCTGGTGAGATAATTGGTTTGGTTTGATCAAAACTGCGTGCTCTTACAGAACAGTGTCTGGCAGTACTCACAGCTCAGCGTTAAAAGAGAAGATTGCCTTTGTCAGATCTGTCATGAAAACTGGAAAAGGAGAGACTGGACTGCACTGAGCAAAAATGAAGGGATGTCCTCTAAATCCAAAAGACTCTGTGCCTTATTTATCCTGGTGCTGCACATTTAGTCTCTACTGTAAGTTCTCTGTGATCTCTTTTGATGTCTTCTATTAAAGGGAAGGAAAGCTGCTAGCAAAGACATCCCACAGAAGGCCTATCCATTTCTTCCTGCCTCTTTAGAAGGGCCACAGTGACCTGAGCACTGCTAACTCATTCAGGCAATGAAAAATGAAATAATGCTGCCTGCACTGTTAATTGGAAAATGCATCTTGTTTTATTGCCACCTAGAAAAATGACTGTTCAGGTCCACAGCTGACACATTCCAGGTTTGCACACAGGAAAGGGTGCAGAGAACATGGCAATTAGCTGCCCTGATGGCCTCATCTCCAGCTAGAGCACTTCCAAGCATTGGGTCCTGCTTGGGCTGCAGCACCTCTTCCAGAAAAACACCCCACCTTGGTGGCAATCCTGGGAACACACAGCTGGCATATCCCAGTGCTGCTTGTTCCTGAAGCCACCTGCACTCCCCACAACCAGCAAGCCCAGCAGCAAGGTACTGGTTATTCATCATATCTCCCAGACTATCTGCACCTGGATCTTTTGTGGTGACACTCTAACACTCCTGGCATTTAATAAGACCCACACCCCACTTGACAGACATTTGTAAAAGATGCTATGTTTTGATTTGCAGAACAACAACAAATTTGGTCTAGAATCCTGCCATCTGGTGACTCCAAATAATTTTTTGCATATGGTTACAAAGCCTTGTGTCTTTTACTTTGCTTTACCACTTGTCATTTATCTGTCCTTCCACAGCCCTTTACTCTGTGTATTGCAAAACCTTTGAACAAAAAAAGGTATTTTCAGCTGAACACAGCACCTTTGTCTTCATTTTATGAGCAAAGATATGATGACGTATAAGGGCAAGAGTCTTGGCCAAAATCACTGAACATGTCAGGAAAAAAGGATGCAGTCCAACTGCCTGAATCTTCTGCTTTCACCTTCAAACAACACTACCATCAGCTCACTAACAGGCTTGTTTTGTTTTAATAAGGTAAAGTCCTCTGCTAAAATAAAATCAGAAAGAGAAAAAAAATCAGATGGCATCTTCATGATATTAGACAGGAGATGCATAATTGTCTTGACAAATGTTGTTTTTGTGCCACTGCTCAGTGTAGCAAAATAGAAATAGGCTTAGAAAAGATCTGGCATGAGCCCTGTGCCAGGTGCCCTCTCATTCCAAACTCTGCTGTCTCTGTTGAGTCCGACAGCACGAACCTGCCTGTTGTCCCAGCCCACCCAAAAACAGGACACCTCCCGATTTCAGGCCTGGAAACAAGAGGAAAACCCAGCACAGGGGCTGAGTTGGTGTATCACTGAGTGATGCAAAGAGTCTTTGATTAAGATTCAGATCACGTAATTCACGCA
Source organism: Urocynchramus pylzowi (assembly GCA_013397555.1). NCBI lineage: Eukaryota > Metazoa > Chordata > Aves > Passeriformes > Fringillidae > Urocynchramus > Urocynchramus pylzowi. The sequence continues at coordinate 1,596,251 of VZRH01001410.1, forward strand.
GACGTGCTCTCCTGCAGCAGGCACAGGGCCAGCTCTGCAGCTCCTCCCGCCGCTGCCTTCGGGGCCACCTCCAGATTACACCTCCAGAGCACACATGCCATGGTGCTTGATCTGCAAGTCCAGCATGAGCCACAAGGATGTCAGCAGAGGAGATGTCACCCAGCCCCAGGCTTTTTCACAAGTGGGGGAAAATACAACCCCAGAGAGTGACAGATGGTTGGAAACACCCCAAACCAGTCCCGGAAGGAAGGAAGGAAGGAAGGAAGGAAGGAAGGAAGGAAGGAAGGAGGGAAGGAGGGAA
>VZRH01001410.1:1596868-1616239 GCA_013397555.1 Urocynchramus pylzowi
GGAAGGAAGGAAGGAAGGAAGGAAGGAAGGAAGTTGCAGCTCTCTAGGACATGTGAAATTGGATGATCTTTCCTTCTCCTCTCCCCCTTCTCAGAAGGGTCTTGAAGTGTGACTTGTCCCCAGAGGTGCAAATATACACTGAGGGTATCCAGCTTAGTATCCTGCAAGGCAACTATTGTTCTTAGCAAAGAGGTGGTTAAACAACAAAACCATCTCTTGGAATCCTCCTCTCACACTCAACTCATTTTGCTAATATTTTCATTCCTAGCAAAGGGCTGGTGTGAACAGAGGCTGGTGCTGATGGAAGAGGAGAGAAACTGAGCTAAACAGCAATTTTGCTGCTGCCAAGGAGACTGAAACCAAAGCTGACTACCAGGAACAGACTGGCCTCAATGTACTACCATTGAGATCCTTGGATGGACAAAGAAGTGTTCTTATCATCATTATTGCTTTTCCATGTTTTCCTTAGGGGGCTGAAGCACGTGGCACCTAATGCCACCAGCTGCCCTGAGGTCAGTGCCCCAAACCCTGAATTTCCAGCCCAGCTCCCCCTCAGAGCCTTCCAGAAGCTCTGCCTGGATCCAGAGAAGAATAGGGGCAGCACTCTGGGACTCAGGCAAGGAGCCTGTGTGATCAAACCCTCCCTTCCCTGGGCTGCCCAGCTCCAGACCGTGGGGAGACAAGGCTGGAGAACGGGTGGGAAGCCTGAGCACCAACACACAAACACACACTCCACCATCCCAAAGGATGGAAAGTTTGTGACTCCGAGGTTTTGGTCCCAGTCCCATACTGGGTGTAACTGTGAAAGCAAAACAATGTTCCCTACAGTCAGCATGATCAGGCTTTCTCCATAAACCTTATTTATAGAGGGCTGGGCCCTGGGAGTGAAAAGCTGGGGAGGATTTTCATTCTGCCTGAAGGACTCGCAAAGATTAGCTGACAAAGTTTAGTGACTGGGAATTCTGCCCAGATTCAGCTTCAGGGAAGGAATTAGCAAACTGGTTTAATGGATCAATCTTTTCACTCAATTTCACGATGTGATGGTGGAGATGTGAAGTTTGAAGGAGGATGTGCATGTCCCACAGAGATTTTCCTGGGATTCATGTCTGACTTGCACACCCCCATGTGAAAGTGAGCTACCCCCCCGCCTAGGGCAGCCTGGCAGGATATCAGAACAGACCAATCCAATTTGTGAAAAATAATTGATCCAGCTGCCTAAATCTCTGCCATTTTCTCACTCCAAGAAGTATATTTTTGCAATTATCACACATGTTGAGCAGCAAACACAGATGAAAGTTCAGTTTTGTCTCAGTTCACTGCTTGACAGCTATAACAATATATATATATATATATATATATATATTTATTTATATCTAAATATATATATATATACACATAAAACAGTGCTCCCAAATGATTTCTGCTGGGGAGGAAGGCAATAGTTGCTGCATACTCTTTGCTTTATATGGATTTTTTTTCCTACTATTTGCAGAAAACAATAATAAGGAACAGACAAAATAAAATTTTAAAAATTAAGAGAGAGAGAAAGTAGTGAGAAGTAGCAATTGTTCTGAAGGGGATCAAGGGGATGAAGGGAATGAAAGCAAGCCATTGATCCAAAATGCTCTGCCATTTGATAGCCAGATAGCTCACTTCTGGGTGCTCTGGGAGCTCTCAGCACAGCTCTGACACCCCAGTGCTCTGGGTGATTACCCAAAGCTCATTTAAGCCTGTGGGAAGGAATCTGCCAACCCAACTGACTTTGGTTCATCCTTTAGCCATGCAGATGATAAAATCTGAAAAAAATATATTCACATGAAAGAAAGGGTGTGCAAGGCATGAGAGGAGGGAATGTTTCTTGCACTAACATTTCTGAAAAAAACATTTCTCCTGCAGCTCCCACTAAAACCAGAGCAGCAAGAGCTGGTTTAGGGAAGCCTCTCCTTGGGGTAGCACTGAGGCATGTCTGTTCACCTGTGACTGAACATGTCCTTAAACACAGCCATTAATTAGGGAGACAATGCTTAAAGCTGTTTGGATCATACAGTTGCCTTCAGTGTTGTACCTGGGGAGTGAAAACTTCAGAGAAGTCCAGGGGCAGCTGAGCTCAATCTTACATTGACTTTTTATCATGGAAAAACCTGGGAGAAAAGATCACCAGGAACTGTGACAATTTGCCTTTGGTGCTCCAAGAGCCACCCACCACAGCCAGCTCTGTTACACATCTGTTGAAGCAGCAAAAGCTGGTATCACCTATGTCACTTCAGGAAACCTGGAGAGAGATTTACCAATTTGTAGTTTAAAATTTATTGTCCCTCTGTGCCCTCTACTTATGACACCACCTCTGTGGTTGACATTGCATAAACACAGGATACAAAAAGGAAAGCACCAAGATTGTCATTATAGACCTCACTCTACCAGCAGCAAACCCCCTAAAAAATTACCTTAAAAGTCACAAATGTGGCCATGAGATGCTGCCTGATGTCTTTACTGAAGACTTTGGTCATGGTGCTCTACCCCTGGACTCCAGGGGCGTTGAAGCCCCGGTGACTTTGGATCCCAGAGGTGTTGCTGGACCTGCCCCAGGCTCCCAGGGCACAGAGCATCTCACTGATTTACCCATTAAAAAACATCAAACAAACAAAGAAACAAAAACCCAAACAAACAAACAGCAACAACAAAAAAGTCAGATTTTGAAAGTGAGCCCTGTGGTGGTGTATTTAATGCAGGAGTGATATTGAGTGATCGACCACCTCGGACACACTGTGGAGGTAAAGGGAAACTTTAGTTCTTCATTAAGGCAACTTTTTCTGGCATTTGATTAGCGTGGGGGTAGAGGAAAGCTGAGAGGAGCCTTCTTGCTCTCCCCCACACACTCACCCTGATCACCCGGCTGTTTTCAGCCGTGTTCCCATGGATACGCCGAGGATTCTCTGCCGAGGGCTGCAGGAACGGCTGATGCCACAAACACGGAGCGGATTCCCCTTCCCGACCCACGGACCCCATCCCTGTGTGTGGATAAAGGGATCTCTTTTTTTGGGGATCTCGCTCCACTCACTCCTCCAGCTGCAGCCCCGATTTTAAACTGGGATGCAGGCAGAGAATGGAGAAAATATTTTCCTAAAAGAAACCCCTGAACTGCCTCCTAAAAAGCAGCCAGAGCTGATGCTATGGCTATGGTACATCCTGGGGATAGAAAATTTGATAATGTGAGGAATACAAGCAGGGCAGGATCCCTGCTGAGCCACAAAGAGAGCTGGTCTGTTGTGGGACTCAGGCAGGAATCCAGGGTGAGACCTGAGAAGGATGGTGGTGCTCCAGCTCATGGCAGCTGGAAGGAGGCAGGAATTTCAAGACCCAAGGGAAAGGTGGGGAGCACACAGCACTGCCCACCAGGGAACACCCAGTGAGGGAGCAAAGCAGCCCCTGCCATTCCTTACTGCTAAAGCCAGGATGTGTCCATGTGGAATATATTCTGCACATTGAACTGCTTAAGAAATTAGTGTTTCCCAATAAAAAGAAGCAAGAATAACATGTTTATTTAAAAATAATCTGGAATTTTCTTTTCCCAGGCATCTTTGGTGAGAATAATGGTAATAATCAGATACTGGGCTGGAAAGAAGGAATTACTTAGTACATCATTCTTCCCAAAGCAGACCTAACCCTATGTACATACTTCTTGTCAAACATCCCCACATGTGTTTAAAGGTCTCCAGTAGTGGATACACATGTTGGCCCACAGAAAATCGACTCCATTCTATTTTTAAGTTCAAGTTCATCTCTTTTGAAAGACTTTTGCCATTGGTCACTAGACCACAATTTAACACATGAGTTGTTCTCTTACTCTGGAACATCTCTCATGACTTCTCCAATGTCATCTGGTGGCAGGCAGCGTGGGAAGCAGCTCATGTTCTCTGCATACTAAATCTCCTTCCTCAGCCTTTGCTCTTCCTGACAGGAATGATCCTAAGAGCCTGCTCTGGGAACTGTAATTAGTATGTTGATTAATCATCAATGCTCAGTGATACTGTGCCATCCATGGTGCTTTTAGGTTTGGAGGGAGCTGTGCTCCTCAGCAGGAGAAAGATTGGGATGGAGCAACATCAGCCCAGCACCTGGAGAGCAGCTCAAGGCATGGTCTGCAGTGAGAGCATCACCCACCCACACTGGCTGTCACCAAAACCAGGGCAGGACCTCCAGCCCTGCACAGCGAGCCTGCAGACCTCACCTGGCTCTTCCCCTTTCTCCAGCACAGCCCTTTAACATTTCCATGGCAATTCTGGTGCTTTCCGCCCCCTCTCAAGGGCTGCCTTTGTTCATACAAGTTGTAAATTTGTTTCATTTTCTCCTGGAGCTCCCACACCATCAAGATCAAATTTCAGGTGTTAATTAAATGGAACGTGTAACACTTTACAGTCCAACAGACAGCAATTTGGGCTAATGGCAATGGCTGGAGGTGGGTTACAGCTGTGGGCAGGGAAGGCTCTGATTGCCCCCTGTTGGCTTCCTGCTAACCAATATTCCTGTTTTCCTATATATTCTCCCACTCCTTGGATTTCAATAATTGTTTGACTACACCTCACTGACAGCACATTTCAATTTAAAGTCAGCTTATACGTGCATATCTGCAAAAATAATTCTCCATGTTTAGGGTTTTCAGCTCCTCAGCCTCCCAAGTGTCTTTAAGTTCAACTTTATTTTGCCTTCATCTTAATTCAACAGCTGCAGAGGAACACACAGCAACTTCCAGGTTAACTGGTTGATGGGTTTTAGCCAAACATCGTAAAGAGTTCATGGTCGACCATAAACTCATTTGAGGCAACAACAAGCACGCCAGGTCACAGTCTCTGCATGACAACAAGCTGCCTGCAGCAAAATCCAGCTGCAAACACCTCTCAGAAAAACCCCAGAGCGCCCCAAAAGTGCCCCTGCGTTGCCTTGATCTGTGCACCCCACATGCCAATATAAAAGGTTATTTTAAAATAAATTTTTGCTTAGAAATTCTTTTCTAATAGTGGTTAAGAGAGTTGTTCTGATAATCAGATGGCTTCTATTTTCTGCAAGTTTGTATGAAAGGCTGAGCTGATTGCTGGGACAGCATAAGATCTCTTGTAGGTATGAACTGTCTAAAAGCAGCATCAGATTTTCCAAACAGATTTCCCATCAGTCTGAATACTTTTCGTGACAGTTGGAGCAGTTCATAAGGAATTTGGTATTTGATACTGGAAATGCCTCTTTCTTGTTCAATTATTTGGACAAGATACACACAGATGGTGGTATCTTATTTTGGCCACTCTCAGAGAAAAAGTTTGCAGTGTATTTATATGTAAAAGTTCAAAATGTCTTTTTATGCACATTCTTTGCCACCGATCTCTAATTCCCTGCTTAGGCCAAAGTCTTTGCAAACAAACTGATCTGTTACAATCTCCTCAGAGCAAAATACAAGATGAGTGCAAGCATCAGCAATGCCAATCCAGGGTTTCATTTACTTATTTACAGATAACTTGGTGAGGGATTTTCCCTGCTTCAGTTAGCAGCTGCTTTGCTTTTTTTGCAGCAAAATCATCAGCTTCAGTTTCTGTCGTGGTGGAATGGCAAACCCAGGAGTGAAATGGGGGATAAAGCCAAGTGAAATGGGGGATAAAGCCAAGTGAATGCATTAAAGTAGTGCACACTGTTTGCTGCCTAAAGCTATGCAGTTCAGCTCCTGTTTCCCCAGTCTTAGCTCAGTTTTTAAGCATGAACAGCTACACTGCTCTACTAAAATGAAATTATAAATGTTAAAAAAATTTCATCAGAACCTTTTTATCCTGGAAACTGCTTTATAATCTGTCACCACATCAGCACACTCATGTGGTGACCAGCATCTCACAGGGAACAGAACAGGTTAATTTTTCCAAGGCTGAATCATCACAGAATTCATCTATAATAGGCCATGCAGAATAAAAAGCTAGAGATGCATTTAAATACCCCCAAAGTAATTTGGTTAGTCAATGAACCACAGTATCTTCTCCCCACTCTCTGGTTCACTTGGCATCCATCACTTTTATTTTGTATCAGATAGTCATTGTCTGGAGTGATAACAGATATGTGATCCAAAGAAAGGAGCATCCCATTGAATTGCTGGCACAGAACATAACACTGTCATTATGCAGCATTGTGGTGCAAGCCAAAATACCCATTTTTAATGTGTTCTCTGCAAAGAAATTATGGCACCCACCTCTCTGCTACATAATCTCAGCATGTTATTAAATCCAGATTTGAGTTCATCCTGGGGGAGCTAACATGGGTTGGTTGTAGTTTTAAACTATTTCCACAGATAGAGATGATTTGGACACTTCTTCCTTTTTCTTTCTTCTCATTTTTCCCCCCTTTTCTTGCAGAATAACATTTTTTAAGTTGACATCAAGTTTTCGGATTTTCACAGCACAGAAGCTGTGAGCACAGTGCTTACTCCTGAAAATGTATACTGTGAAGCTGACAGCTTAGGCAGAGGTGAAAATTGGATAAATGACTAGCAAAGATGGTACAAATGTAACAGAACACCTTTCCTCCTGCAGCCGTGGGCACCAAATGTAGTCAGAAATTCAGTTTCCCTTGCTGCCATGGCCCCTCTCCTGCAGCTCCAAGCTCAATTGCATTCCCCTCCCACCTCCTTCCAACAGCTGCCTCACTCTTCTCTGCTCATCCTCACCCCAAGCATTTTCTGAAGATGAGATGTTTAGTGTGTTGCACAGCAGGAACACAGCACAGCACAATGGTTAAATATCTACAAGTATTTCTACCATATTTCTCTTAGCAAAATCTCACAGTCTGGCTGATGCTTACTCCAAGGTACAGCGACCCTACCCCACCACTGTGCCCCTTCTGGCACGTGCCCCAGCAGAGAGAAATCAGTTTTATTCCACCACACACCCCAGCAACACAGATGCTCAGAGAAATCTTCAGCAATCTGGTCTCTCAGAAATAGTATCTGGCACCAAAACTTCATTCAGAGGGAATTACCTGGCTCACAAGAAAGGCTGAAGTCAGAGCCTCACAGCTTACTTCACTCTCTCCACCCAGGAAACCTTTAAATCCAGCATGACTGTGCCAAGCCCATCAGTGAGGGCTTAAATCCTGCTCACAGGTAGCTCTAGGCTCTGCAGTCACAGGCCCTGCTGCTCATTTTAAATATATATCTACAGGATTTCTCCTTTAAATTTCTGTAACCTATTGATCACAGTGAAACCTGTGAAAGGTAAAACACAGAGAGACCATGGTGGGTCCCCAGATAAACCACCTCAGGAAGGGCAGGACAAGAGGCTGCAAGAGAAAAGTTGGGGTTTTGGGGATTGTACTTGGAGCACAACAGGGAGGGTTGCAGGGTGAGACCAGTCCTGGTGGTGGACATCCTGTGGGGTGCATGGAAAATGGCCAAAAGCCTTTGGTTCAGATGAAAGGGAAAAAAATCTGCAATATCACAGCCTAATTCCCCACTCTGTGGAGATCATGAGAAAACCAGAGATGAATGAGCAAAAACTGCTCATGCAAATCATCAGTGGGGGCTGCCCTGGGATTGCTGCAGCATCCTGGGCTCTCAGCAGGCACCTGAGTGCTGCAAACCTCTGAGCACCAAAACCAGCCAGGCTGCAGTGCAATACACAGTGGTGTCACAGCTGAGGCTCGGGGTTTTGACTTTTACTCAGACACGTCCAAACTGTTTTGATTCACTGACTCCTGGCCTACCCAAAAGGTAAAGTTTAAAGGTTAAGTGAAACAGCAACAAAACCAAAGCCAAGAAGGATTCTCATTGACTTTTGAACAGGGTGAGGGAGCACTGATTTGCACCAGCTCTCCAGAAAGGGGATAATTGTAAATAAACATCCTCCACACCTTCCTCCCACACACGCAGGCAGACACACTCTAAGCTGCTATCTCACTTCATTCAGCTCCAACAGCTCCCATTTTCAAGACAATTAACCCTTTTATTATTAATTCCAATGTATGGCATGCTGGCATTTTGCTTTTATATCCTAAATCTTCTAGCTCAGGCCAATTAACCTTTTAGGATGAGGAGGGGAGCCTGAAAGGAGGTCTCTCAGCACAGAATTGCACTCAGGCAGTCCATCCATCACTTGGGGACACAGGAGCTCAGCTGGGGGAGCAGTGCTGTCCCTTCACTGCATGCAGAGCCAGCACCAACACAGGCTGTCCTGCAGCCAGGAGCCACTTGTGAGGAGCTGACCAACCTCCATGGACTCAGGCACCATCATATGTACCCCTGCAGAGCACTGCACACTTCTGTGGATGTAACACCCCTTTGAACCCTAAAATCCCCACTCCTGACAGCATTGTCTGTTTAGGTCCCTTTAGCCCAAAATAAGCCCTATGGAAATGACCAGTTCTGGGGAATAAAAGAGGCAAACCTGCTTCCCACCTCAGCTCAGCAGAACCTGTCTCTGCATTTCACTTCTCTCTTCTTCACTGTTATTGTTCAGAGAGGTTGGGGCCATGCAGTCAACGCAGATTTGGGAGATGTTTTCCTTTCAAAAGAAGACACTACTGCTCAGCCACTCCCTGGCCATCCAAGCTGGTTCTCCTGAGCAAGGCTGACCCAGAAACAGCATCAGGGGCTGACAAGCTGCAGATTTCCCTGTGCCACAGAGCTGTCCTGCGGCAGCAAAGAATTTAAGTTTATTTCTCCTGTGGGCTTTTTTTTCCACTTGTACAGCCACAGCGAGGGTGCTGGGCTTGGCTGCAGAGCTGTGGTGCCTGTGTGAGCACAGCTGGGAGCTGAGATGGGGCTGGGGACCAGAAAATGCCGAGCCAGGGTTTTCCCTGCTCTGTGCTGCTGAGACCCAGCCTCTCCACGGGGCAGGGAAACGCTCAGCTGCTGTTATGAAACACATCTGAGAATGGGTTTGTTCCACAGCCCAATTATGACAGCCTTGACCTGCTTTGGAGGCATCCTGGCTCTCTGCCAAGCTGGTGAATCAAGGGATGCTGAACTGCCAAGTCCACCAAACATCAAAGGAAATGAAGCTGTTCCCATGGAACTCATTTTGCTCTCTGGCCACAGAAACGTTTTGCCAGAGCTTCCCTTTGAAGAGCCAGGCAGTGAGGTGTAGCAGGATCCCCTGCAGCTCCTCACCTCAGCCAAGCAGGGCTTTATCTCCTCTGCAGTATGAACCAAAATGTCCCAAAATTATTGTGAAAAGTCCTTTGCAAACACAATAGGAATAAATAAAAGGAGAGGCAAAAAATGGCTATGAGAAGGGGAAAGGTAGTAAAAGAACTAAGGCCATTTGCAAATGGTTTGAATTTCCAAATAAATTCCTTACTGGTTGCCAGCTGTCTGAGTCCTGAGACTTGGCATTACTACAACAGACACTGAACTTGATACAGACATTTGGTTCCCCATATTAATCATGTAGAGTAGAAATAGAATACATCACTTTTGTGTTTGCCTCATCAGCTAAGGCTTTATCCCCATTAGACTTAATGGAAACCTTCCCTTCACTTTCCTTGTGGCAAATATTTCAGGTCCAGAGCACAGCTCCAGGAAGGCACTGCTGTGAGGAAAAATCCCAGGCACCTGCATCCTGACAGAAAAATTCCAACAGTTCAGGCTTATCTCCTGCATAGTCAGGGCTAAAGTGGGCTTTGTCCTTTACAGAGGACAGAAATCCCAAAAGAACAAAGGAAAAGGACATCAGAATCAATGAGCTGCTTGTGCTGGAGGGCAGAGCAAGTAGGTGGAGGGAGAGCTGGGGAGCTGTGGGATGGCTGGTTCACCCTGGGCAGTCAGGACATCCCTCTCTCAGGGAACATTTGCTGGACTGGATTATGAAGTAAAATGGTCCCACGTGACCTTAAAATGTGTTAAAAGGTCAGTGCACATCTCTGTGGTGAGAAAAACCTTTTGGAGTACTGCCAGCCTTGCCCATGGTGCAAAGCCAGGAGGGGAAGAAGAAGTGACTCATTGCAGCATCTCTCCTTTCTCCTTCAAACACCAAACATGCACACAATTACCCTAAAACCAGAATGTATCAGGGGGTTAGTATAACAATACATGTCTTATGCCAGTATTGTTCTAGAAATGTCTTTTTTCTTTCTTTCAGCTACTCCCACAGGGCAGTAAGCACAATACATATGCATGCATCTGGTGTGCCACAGACATCACAAAATGAGTCAGGTCCTCAGCTGGTTTTATTCAACTTGGATGTCCTGATGGTTTTAATATTTATTTTTTTATTATTTCAGTTCCTCCTTCCAAACATTCTCCCCTCTCATATTCTGTATGCAACAATAGGACCATAATATCTAATTTTATTATAAGCATCTCTGCAGTACCTCACAAAAGACAAATGGATGTGTAGATGTTGCTGACAAAGCAGCTTTGTCTGACTGGCATTTTGTTTAACAATTCCTGACATCAGATTCCCAATCCTACCTTCACTTTCCTGTATAAAAAGAGTTTCTCCTTCAACTCTGGTTATCTAATACACTAATCCTGAAAGTGTGCTTTTGAATACCTTCATGCTGGCAGTGGTTTCTCAGGTGATTCATGGCTGACACATGAGAACAAGTCCCTTCCTCTGCACTCACAACTCTGCACATCACATCATTCCCCTGCACACTGATCATTTTGTCCCATTAGAGTTACTAGGGTTTATTCTCCTGCTGGATAGAAACTCTTCTGATTTCCAGAATATGAAGCTTCTCCTTGAAGTATTAATTCCATGTATAAAAGGGGCCTTTTGCTTAAAGTTTTTGTCATTGTTCTGGGGAGTGAAAGCAGTTTTATTTAAAAGGTCCAGTGATGACTTTGGTTTTGGTTTCATGTTGCATTCCCATTACCTGGTGGAAGTCATCACCTCCTTTTTCTGACCTGCAGAATTGTGTTGCATCTGGCCATGCTGCTGCAAAGGCCTCATGTGTGTTCCATCTTACAGAAAAAAACCACTGGATTCCTGTAAAATGTTACATTTTGCTCCATTATAGTGCATCCTGACACAAAAACTGTCTTACCGACTCAGACCAAAGGTAATTCCATCCCAAACCCAGTAAGATGCTGCCTTACTGTGGCCCAGGAGCAAACAAAATTACAGGAAAAATTCCTTTGCCTCACTAGACTGTCGTCCCTTCCAAATGCCTGCCACCCAAGGACTTTCTAGAAGTTACCTGTGAAGTCAACAAAAAAAGTCCTGAGCAACGAGTGCCACATTCCAACTGCATGGAAAGCATCGATTTCATTTGGTGCTCACCATCTTCATTCTGCTCCAGAGCTTCCCTGCAAGCAGACCCTGCAAAGGAGTGCCAGAAAGAGGGACTCTCATGGCAAAGTTGCCATGTGACTTCATGGCTCAGCCTTATGGCAGCATCTCACAGCAAAGTTATGGTGACAACATTCAGTGTGGCCATTTGTCACCCTCTAGAGGTAGCTCCTGCCACCCCTTGCTCCTGAGAAGGCCCTGGCAGCTCCCAAGGACAGGAGCTGCTCATTCAAAGCCAAAAATTTCAGGTTTGGTCTCCTGGTCCTGCACCCCTGCCACTGCAGGGTATTATACACAAAGATCTGCCTTCCATGCTCCACACAGCAAATACTGAGACCCTTGAAACACACTATTCTTGAACCTCCTGTGAAAGAAATCTGCTCTTATGACTACTCCTTTATTTAAAGGATTATCCATAAAAAACACCATAGTGCATGTCCAACTTTTACCCCCACAAATGAGCTCCCATGGTAATCATAAAATCATCTGATGGTTTCCTGTTAATCTGGAATGACAGATTGGATTTCTGTATGCAAATACTGGATCTAGGGGACAAAAAACCAAATTGTAAACTTTTCCCTATATATCAATCTACCAGAAGTGTGACAAATAGAAAAAGAACTGAAAAACTCTCCATGTGTCTCACCTTACGTGTGAGTGTATAAAAATAGACCAAAATCTGCAGGAGAAGAAGGAAACAAAATCCATTATCATCCTTTTCTTATTTCAGAAACCATTGCAGTGGTTTCTGAAAGCACACTCCAATACACTGGGATCTCTGTGAGCACAGAAGGCAAGGACAAATGTTGGTTTCCCATCACTGAGCTAGAGACTGTGACACCACTTCCTGGGGACCAGCACCGGCCTCCTGCTCCCCATTTGTACAATCCTGACATGTTTCTCCCATTTATTGCACTTAATGTAAAGGAAGAATCTAGACAGAGCCTAAGATGCTCCTGTTCTTTGGCATCTCTAAGTCACAATGGATCAAACCCCTCTGGCTCTGAGGAATCCCCAGATGAAGTGCACAGGCTCAGCAGAATCCCAGCCTTTGCTCCCAGAGGATGCGTGGTGACGGTCCATGGCCTGGATCTGCAAAGCCTACACTTCCACTATCCAACTTACCAAGCAGCAAAGCTCCCACAAAAGCTTTTTCCTCTCTCAATACTTGTTATGGAATGAAGTGTTTCCCACAATAAAGCTTACAAGCCTGGTAAGATGTGCTGCCATGAGCTGGGACACATTTCTTCCTTGCCTGTCACCATTCCCAGCCAGTGGGGGAAAGGACCAGAGGCTGGCTGGCAGCAGAGTCATTCTCCCTGCCCCACTTGGCTTTGTCCCACGGAAAACCCTCTTGTGTGGGAGGAACATTGAAAATCAGCTTAGCCAAGGGGCACCAGGAACCACTGCAGGTGTGGCCAGAGCAGTTTGCACAAGATGACCACTGCATTATGCAAGCTGAACTGAAATACTGGTCAGAGGCAAATCTGTCAATCTCCTTGTCTTTTCCAGTGTTTCATCAGAAGCTTTCTGCTGCTGGAGGACCATCCAAAGAGTTAGGGCAGCCTTTGGAGTGCAGGAGAATTGCATAACTCCAGCTATCTCACACATGTCTGTGCCTGTTTACACAAGAGGGGAGTCTGGTCTTGTGGTTTCAAAAAAGCAACCAGCAACTGATTCTGAGAGATTGTTGTTTTATTCTCAGCATTCTGAGAAGCCAGGTAAAAAAACCCCTCAAACTCTAGAAATCAGGGGAATAAGTTCTCTGCAAAACCTGCAATTTCTGCAAGAAAAAAAAATTGTAACACATGGCTCCAGATCTCACTTTCCCTAGACAACCAAGTGATAGCACCTTCATTAAATTCAGCAGCACATTTCCACCTGGGAAGAACATGAACCACTATTTCCATTTAAAGGGGCAGTAAAAGAAACATGCCTTTCCAATAAATCTTGCACCTCTATTCCCCTCTACCCCACTAAAAAACATAGAGCAAAAAGAAACTCTTAAACTTTCACATATGAGATGTGAAGGTAGAAAATTAAGAAGACACAAAGCTGTTTTTTTTTTTTTCTAATCTCCAAATTAGTAAGAGGATAACTCCTGAACACTGACTGCATTCCAGTGCACTTTCACCTAACCCATTTAAATCCCCAACCCTTCTGAAGTGGCAGGATCTGCATGCTCCTTTTAAAGGGTTGTTTTGAAGTGCTGAAGGGTGTTTGTTCCTCTACATGAATAAATTTAATATTTCAGTTGCATATATTCCTTCCCCTCCAACACTGTTGCTTGGGATTTGCTTGGGAATCCCAAAAACAAGAACATTACTTCAGTCAAACTCCTCTGGAAGGGTTTTCCCCATCCAATCTGTCTGTGTAAAGCCCATTTTGGCTTCAGCAGTTCTTTCAAAGGAAGCTCTTACAAAAACTGCATCTCTGCTGGGAGCAGCAGACTGGGCTGTGCCGTGGAGTTAAATAGTTCCATCATTATGCTGTCTAATGCCTTCTTTAGACCAGGCTTGTCAAATATTTTTTGACATTATGCATTTCTCTCATACTGACAATGCTTTGGATCTCTTGAAGCTTGTCAAACAGCTGAGCTTAGCTTCAAAAGTGAACTGTGAATGGAGGTACTTATCCAGACAGCCCTGCTGCTCACTCAGGCCAGATCTCACCTTTCTGCACTGCTGTTCCCTCCAGCTTTTCCTACAGGAGGTTACATGTTTGTGTGTTTTTTACACTTGCAAATATAAAAGCCACAATTAGAATCTCAGTTATTAACACGATGAAAATGTCTGAAAGAGAAGGTGCTGCAAAAATGGCACCACTCCCAGAGAGTTGTAGGACAAACACTCTCTGCTGAGCTGCAGTCCAAGATTTGTTTGGGATGATGAATAATATCTAATGACAGATGATTAGTATCTTAAGAGCAACTCCATTCCTCCTACTTACTCCATGAGTCTAACAGAGCTGACCTTTTCATAATTCCTGGTAATTTTCATATTGCATCCTCAAAACACAGCTGAAATGAGTGTGCAGAAGTGCAGTGTGGGACCACAAGGGACACACCAAGCAGAGAAAAAGTGTGAGCAAAATGTGACAAATTACTAATCCATATCTTCCCAGACTGAGGTTCAAGTCCAGTATGAGGTCCTGAGTGATGTATGTTTGATGGATTCAGCTGAGCTGTATCAGACAGAGTGGGCTATAATCCACTTTATAACTGTCACACATTAGTGGATAATGCTCAGGAGAGGATTGGTGGGACAGAATGACACAATAACAGAATTACCTCCATCGCCCACCTTGCACAAACCACAGATTGAACTCAGATCAGAACACTGTTCAGGACCTCATCACAACCTACTTTGTTCAGAAACCACATCTCAGTTGCACAAATAACTTTTTCTTTTTTTTTCTGGCCTACCTGGCATTTAGAAAAGTTTGAAAATAAAAGTTGTTTAGGGATGAAAAAAACATATGATTTGCTTCAATATTTCTGGTAAAAGGAGGTAAGGCA
The DNA here is from genome assembly GCA_013397555.1 of Urocynchramus pylzowi. Classification (NCBI taxonomy): domain Eukaryota; kingdom Metazoa; phylum Chordata; class Aves; order Passeriformes; family Fringillidae; genus Urocynchramus; species Urocynchramus pylzowi. The sequence goes on from VZRH01001410.1 coordinate 1,611,644, forward strand.
TGAATTTTAAACCCACAAATGTTCACTTCAAATAAAATTTCAAGACTTGTAGTTTCACGAATATTGAAACGAAACATCTCAGTCATTCTGCCTTTTTTTTGGTGACAGATTGCTTGGAGCTTTTATTTCTTACTGAAGTATTATCTGAGGCTTATACTAATTTTCAAAATATGTTGGTTAAAGCAATGTTTCATTTTTCACCCAAAATTATCTTGAAATTACAACTGCATTTCATGGTTTTTTCCTCCATAAGCATCCTATCATTCCAGGAGGCAGATGGGATTAACAAAGTTAAATATAGGTTGGCAGTGATAGGCCAGAGACACAAATAACATTTAATCAACTTCTGTAGCCCTCAGGTTTATGAGAAGGGTGCTGCAGGTCCTTTCCTCACATACTTAGAGAGTTCCTTACATGGGCAACTTCAGTGTGCAAATAGCATTACCCATGTCCAACAAGGACAACTTGTCCTGCTTGAAAAGACACAAAGCTGTAGCTAAAAATGTTGTGTCAAGAGCAACCAATTGATCAGGTTTGTTTATTTCAGCTTTGGGTTGCTGGGTCTCTTCCTTCCCATCTGTCTTTGGGAGCATCTCCTCCTCCAGTCTCACTCCCTCTACCTTCCTTGTGTTACCCTTCACCCATTGCTTGTGGAAATTGGACACAAGAAGAAGGATTGCTGGCAAAACACAAAATATCCCAGGGCAGGGGTCTACAAGAAGCAAAAGAAGATTTTCTGTAACTACTGTGATACTCCTTAACCACAGCATTAATCCCAGCCATGCAGCTCATTTCTTCCCCCATTGCTCTTGTGGTCTGTGCCCATTTAGATTGAGAGTTTGTCAAAGGATGGACTCTGCTCCTGATTTGGGAAATGTTAATGCAGAGTGGCCTTAATAAAACAGTGCCAAAGCAGCTCACCTCACATCCTCTGTGCACATCTGTGAAGTGCCAAGAACATTTTTTGGTGTTGTACAAAAATAATAAAGATAAATGTAGTTAATAAATAGGTAAGCTCGTTTTCAGCCCTCTGAGCTCCTCATTTTCTTTCAGCATAAGCCCATTTTTTACAGCTGACTGCTGTGATCTTCCAGGGGATGTGCTGATGTGGCTTGAACCAAGTTAATTTGCTTCCTTTTTCTTTTTTTTTTTTTTCCAGGATTTGCAGATGTCATCAAAAATAAACAGTACAAAGAGGGGGGAGAAAGAATAGGCAACGCAGAAACTGATTCAGAAACTAATTAAAATAAAGCATAGTTCTCAAAACCTCTTTAAATTATTCAGATGTCACAATCCAAGGAAAAACTGTTCTTCTCTAAGCATTCTGTTTTTTTACCTTCCTCCTCCCTGCTGAAATAACTAATCTAATTAAATGTTGAAGCTACCTCCAAGTGAATTCAGGTTGACACAGACATGGTTTGGGAGGCATCCAAAGATCTCCAAGTTATAGTAGTTTTGGAGAGTTCAGTGCATTTTTTTTTTTTCCCCTAAAAGTGATGAAATTCAGGACTCAGGAACTAAGGGGTGGAGGACCTTGTAGGGCTGCCAATAATCCCTGGCCTTGGTCAAAGTTCTAACAGCACAGTACAATGAAGGGAGCAGGTCCAGCACATCTGGAGACTTGGGCATGGGTTATGGCTCAGGGATTTACAGTCCCTTTCTCTCCACTTGCCGTGGGCACAGAGGACAGAGAGGCAATGAACAGCTTCTGCTGCTGCACCACTCCAGCCCCTCTTTGTCCATTTGTTTGCTCCAAAGAGGATCAGATAAACACACAACCACCACTGCCATCATCTTACAGTGGAGGTACCCAGCAGAGGGATGCTTGTTCAGCTTCAAACCTTGACACTCAAACTGTTCTCCTGCCTCATTTGCAACAAGCAACACAAATTCCAAATAGATAAAGTTGTAGTGGATTAGTGAGCTCTTCAGAGTGAATTCTTAATCCAAAGGGTGTTTCCACCAAGATGGCAACTCTCCAAAGCCTTCCCTTCATTTCACATCCTCCCAGCAGGGAATGCAGCAGGACAGGTCAGCATTTACCCACCATGGCAGGACCCCTTCTCCTGTCAGATCATGGGTATAGCTGAACTCTGAGCTTTTTATACCCCCAAAAGACCTTCAGTTTTGGGTGCTGAGAAGAGAAAAAAATCCTCTACTTTGACCTTTTGTATCTATGTGAATTTTTCGGGGAAACACCCAAGGAAATTGCTGTTTCAGGCTGGTTGTGGGGATATTTGTGCTGGCTGAACCTGCTGGCAAGGCATTAAAAGACTGCAGCAGATCATAATTCTCACTTAACCTACTTTATATCTCCAGCAATCATCACTGCTGCTGGTGCACTCCTTCCCTAACTTACAGAAAATACCCAAATTCAGTTACTTTGATGCTGCCCCTTATTTCCAGCCATCCCAAGACATAACCTCCAGCATGGGGCTTGCTCCACCTGAGGAGCCACTTTTCACATCCCTGAGTGCTTTTCTCAATATTCTTCTTTGTCTTACCAATGTGTAAATCCTCCACCCATTTTTGCCCCCAAACCCAGCCCCTGCCCACAGGTCTTGAGCTTCTCTTGCCCAAGAGCAGTGCTGGGAGCAGTGGTGACTCCTGCAGCTGTTAATCTGCCATTAGTGTGCCATAAGTCACCCAGATATACTGCAACCATTACAGAACCTCGACAGAGTGGAAAAAATCATTTGCTTTACTGTCAACATAAAAACTTTTTTATCTTCATTGACAGTTTTATTTAGAAAAATCTCAGCTATATTTTAATTTGGCTCTAATGATATCTCTCAGAAAGCAGTGTCTGTATGTTAACGTTTACTGCAATAGCAGCTGCTAATTTTCTTTTTTCCACTTTCTGGTTTTGTTTCACAGATATTTTTTAAGAAAGGATGCTTCTGAGGTATTTTTGTTCTTGTGAAAAAGCCCATATTTCTGACAACCTTGCAAACTGGCTAATTATCAATGGTTGCCTAAGATTCATCCATGTTACCATCAGCACTGGAATTTAAAGGGACATATTTAAATCTTTATCTAGGGGAACACCTACAAATTTACTTCACAGAGGGAATGTTACCCATTTTAATGGAATAGCATCCTGCCTTTGCTCTGTGAATATTTATCTCTTGATAACAACAAAACCAATGACTTGAAGTCAAAATGCAGGGGGCTAGGGAAGTACTTTTGTATCTACAATTTCAGTAAGCAGTCTGGATGTTGAGAAAGGAGGCATCACTAATGGTATGAAATCCTGTTTTCTGAAAATAAGGAAAAGAAATGAAGGCATCCATGCTTTTGAGCTCATTCTGCCTTTTCTTGTGGTAGGTTAGCCAGATTTTCCTGGTTCATGACCACAATGAATTCATTCATGCACAAGGAGAGTACATAAAACAGCAGCCAAGGTTCTCCATTTAGCCAAAACCTTTCTGCCTTCCATAAAGTATTTCCTTTGGAAATATCAAAGTTTCTACAGGGCTCAGCTCTGGAATTTTGTGAATCAAAGTTAATAAAAGTCTGTAGGCTGGTAGAAATCCTTGCTCATAGAAAATGCCTTGCAACAGACCAGAGCTCTGCTTGTCCCTCCCTCCAGCCACACCAAACAGCTGCAGCAGTTCCCTGGAAAAGCAGGCTGGAGATGGGGACGTGGAGAGAGTCAGCAGCTTTGGGGGTAGTTCCCACCACACCATGGTCCATGTAAAACCCTAAAGTGTGTAAAATTAACCCACTACCCTCTTGCTTTAAAAGTTATGCGTGGCACAGCATTCTTGGTAAAAAAAATAGACAAAAAACAAAACGCCAAAACCAAAAAAACACAGGCCGTCAAATAAATAATGTTTGTAAAAGGAGTTCCAGAGGGATTGTGCTGTCTTTGACTAGACATGGACAGCAAGAATGGCAGATGGGTTGAACTTCTTCAGAATCTGGTTTTGTTTGTTTTATTTTAAATTGTAACAATATGAAACTGATCTTCCAAAACACTTTCTTTTTTCTTTCTGAAAGATGAAACCCCAGAGCAAGAATATTTGTGCTGGAAAAGAAGTTTCTCAGATGAATAGCTTTGTACAGATGAGGATAGAATTGCCTGAAATAGCTTTGTTTTGAAACAATACATTGTCTCACAGGAATTTTCGACATTCTTTATGAAGGCAGCACTTGGCATTATATTTCATGCCTTTCAAAGTATCTATTTTCATAGGAAATGAAGGAAGGGGATGGGAAAGATGTTTTTCACCAAACTGACTTTGTGGTTGTAAGGACCTCAAGCAGGAAGATGCTTAAGAATGGACAGAAGAAAAAATATTATATCCTATTCATCCCAAATGGCAACAGGAAAAATAAAGAAACACTCTCTCCAGATTATGTGCATGAAGAAAGATTTTCTTTGAAGATAGTCTTCTCTTTATTGCTGAAAATATGTTTCAGCTAAACTGATGAATGCTGGAGAACTGCATAGGTGAATTCAGGAGACCACAGCTGAAAAATATCACACAAGGATATAACATTCCATCAGCTCAAACATAGTCTCTAGGTTTTCCTAGCAGCCTATTTTCTGTGTCAGGCATTCTTGTTAAGCTTTTTTTTTTTTTTTTTTTT
>VZRH01001410.1:1616313-1708483 GCA_013397555.1 Urocynchramus pylzowi
TTTTTTTAATTTTTTTTTTTTTTTTTTTTTTTTTTTACTGGAGAAAATGTCATACAGTATTGTTTGGATATGAGCCCTATTTACAATGCCTCCAAAATCTGAAGAGTCTGATCTGGTGGTCTGGTTCATATCCATCTGTCTCTAAGGTCCAAGGCACAAGCTCAAGTAGCTTTCCCATAGCCCTGTGGATCCAGTTTTGTGCTCTGGATTCATCTTAGAATTCCCCCAGGACTCAGATTTCGCCTTTGGAGCATCAAGTCAGCCAGTCTCCTCGTGATTCCATCAACTGCTGGAAAGCACCTCAAAGAAAATTTGAAAAACCTATCAGGTACACAGAAAATTTCTCTTTCTGAGCTGGAAGCCACGCAGCTTCATCCTCACACAACACAGTATTTTTTCACTTTGTAGTTTATTCCTGTTCACTACCATCTTGCCAGAGAGCTGGCTCACACCTCAGCCTCCCAGCTTAATTTTCAGCTGGTAGTTAAATCCATCATTCAAATAATTTTTCATTTGCATATTTCTTCTGAAGAAAGGTCCATTGTGGGCACATTATTACTCACTCTCTATTTCCAGTATAAATTTTAAGTCACCTCTTTGTCCCTTGTGCAGCCCACACACTGACGCAGCATCTTCTCACACATCTCTCCCACACAGGCAGCTCATGAAATTACACTCCTAAGCCATGAAGGGGATGATGGATGGCTGGCATTTCTCTATTTTATGCAGGACTGGCTTACTCAGAGGCTGGTAAGAGAAGTTTTAGCTGGCCCAAGCACCATGCAAAATGCACTGGCTGCCTACATATAGATCCTTAATTGCTTAAAGAGTTGACTTCACAAAAAATATTTCTCTGACAGACAGTTCTACAGGCAGCCTTGGGCAAGAAAGAGGTCAAGGAACAGGGGCAGCTGATTGCCATCTGGAGCTCAACACCACCAATTCCTCATTTGGGTGCTGGAGCTGCCCCAGAGGAGCATTGCTGGGGGGGCTGTGTGCCCAATGATCAGTAGAAGGTTTCTAGAGGATACAGCTGCTGGAAGAATTCACAGAGAGGTGGAGGAGAGATTTCACCAGGGAATGGGAAAAGTAGAGCTGAATATGGTATTTGTGCTCTTGTCAGATAATACTAACACACAGGAGTGAAAAAATAGCTGTAGAAATCTGTTTTTCCACTTGTCCCTGCACATCAGTAATTATTTGCAGGAAATCATCCTACTCCAGACACGCTGGTAGAATACAGTCACAGCCCATCTCGCTTTCATGTTGGGCTTTTTCTTTTCCTTGCCAAGGTGTGGAACACGAGGCCAATAAATCTGCCTTGGAAAGGGAAAAAAAATATCTTGGAGAAGCTGCTTCATCATCTTCCTTCTGCTTTTCTCTAACAGTCAGTGTGGCAATATCCGCTGAAGTTTAGAAAGCATTATTGTTACAGGATGTGTGGGAACCACAAATACCATTTGAGGCCAAGTTACAGTAAATCCTATTCTTAGTGTCATTAGTGGAAGTGCTTCCTTCTCGTCACAAAAGCAAACGAAAGGAGGTCCATTAATTTTTCACTGGTGGAGCAGTAAGGAGGCTCTTTAGAAAGGGGGAGGAAGGGCTCCAGTCAGGTACCCAAGTGATTGCAGACCTTGGCACACTGCTGAGCCCAGAGGCTGGAAACCAGTTCTGTCTGTGAATGGTCCATACCAGAGTTCTGCTTGATACTGTAAAATGTCTTAAATATAAGCTCAATTTGAATCTGTAATTATGTTTCTGTGAGCATGATAGTAGTTATTAAGGCCAAGTGCTGCAATAAGGCAAATCATTACTTCTGCTGTTCCTGGCCACTAGCTGCATTAAAAAAAGAAACACTTTTTTTTTTCTAATATTTTGAATATAATAAGACATAGACAGTAAATATTTAACTTGGTCTGAGTGTTTACACTCCCTGGACTTGGTATTCCCTTGATTTATGCCAAAGTGAAGTAGGTCCAAATCCATCAAAATCAATGGAGTTAAGCTAGAGTAAATCAAGCCCTCTATTACAAAAAATCAATTTTCCATTTGTTTTAATACCATTAATTTAAATGAAATCACTTGATATTCTCATACCTCTGATATGTGCACACACTTTATGTCAGGAGTAATCCTGGGAAAACCTGGGTGCTTAGAGCTGCTCAGACCCCTAAGATTTGAATGACTATTTCTAATAAAAGTAGTAATAGGATTTATTTTTTGATCTTTTATATTGAAGCCAAGAACAGGACGTCCAGTTAAGTTAAAAACAATATCTAGCAGACCTCAGCCAATCAAGCATGTTATTGTTGCCCATCTCCTTTATCTTGGGGTCCACTTGCATTTCCATTTTTAACTGCACACCTATTTGTAGCAGGGCTGTGGAGGCTGGAAGAATTGTCACACAGAAATCAGGGGCACAGACCCCACTTCTGAGCCTGCCTCCCTGCTTTGGGGGTTAAGCTCTGACTGCTCCCTTGGTCTTCCTTGCCAGGGTTCTTGCCTCAAGAACACCAGAGCATCAGTTAACTGGATCCCATGCAAGATAAAAGAGAGAAAAGAGCTAGATTTAATTTTCTAAAGTTCTATCTTGCAAAACCCCACATCCACTGATAGTGTCAGAAAATACACCTTGAAAATACACCTTGCTAATGCCACTGCAGAAAGGAGACAAGAAAGCATTACAGGAAGAGACAGGGCTAAATAAAAAGTGAGAAGAACCCTCCAGAGAAAAAGGTAATGTTCCAAGGAGAACATTTTTTGTTGTGGTGGTTTTTTGGTTTTTTTTAAACCAAGAAGTACATGTGGGGAAAATGGCTTGCTGGCCACTGGGGACAAAGAGAAAAGAGCAGTAGGAAAGGTTGTGTTTGCCTCGAGGTCCTGGGCTCAGCTGGGATGTGGGGGTTGATTGTCATGAAGCTGAAAGACCTCAGTCCCCCTGCTTTTGACCCCTCTGGAAACATGGAAATTTAGTCCCTGGGCTCATCACTGATACCTGCTCCCTTGAGCATCAGACCTGAGGAAAGGATTGTGTGGGGAATGTTTCTCCTCCACTGGCCCCAGGCAGTTTGTCCAGATGTGCTTGGTCCTGTGGCTCCCATGAGGGCAACAGCCACAGGATGCCTCATTCCAGGACACACATGTATATGGAAAGTGACAAAATGTTACACCTAACTCCACATGACTCAAATGGGCTTCTTCAAAAAGGTCACCCAGTGCTGCATACAGGGCACTGACAGAAAACAAGAAGCATTGTCTTTAATAAATAGGAGATCTAGTCCCCAGAAAAGTCCATTCCTTGTTGCTTCACAATATTGTTGTGAAGATTGATAGTCACAATAAAAGAAATGTTGGTGGGTCTGCATTTTCTTACATACATTAGGTAGATTAGCAGGATACTTCCAGCAGAAGTGCCATAAACAGAAATAAATTAAGGTTTATGTATCTTGTGAGCTGCTGGTATTAGAAGTTCAAATATTTGATCAGACACATACATCTTCACATTTCTTCTCCTTGGCTGATAAGGCAAACAGAGAGTAGCCAACGAGAATTGAAATTAAAACAAAGACCCCTTTTGAGAAATAGCTACAGAGAAAGGGTGAGGCTCTGAAAGGCCATGCCAAGACCTGAAAAGTCCATTTTAATGAACCATGATGAATTAAAATTCCCACTGGCTTTGTGAGGCACCAGCTAAGCAGCAGCACCATAAACAAGGGAGCATGTTTTGGGGGGTGGACACAGTTCTTTTGGCTGTGAGAGGAAACACTCTGAGCCTGCCTTGAAAGATGCCTTGGCTTTCTGTAGGAAATGTGCCCTGACAAAGTTTTGCCGGTGTTAGGACACATCAGTGCATCACTGCAAGGACAAAGACATGAGAGCAGCAAAGGCAACAAGTAGAGGAGAGGACAGGGAAGTGAGTTGAGAGATGAGGGGAAAGGGAACAATAAGGAAAGAAGAGCAAATTAAGAAGGAGGGGAATGAAAGCAAATACAGGAAAGCTGCTGAAAGGGGGCCAAGGAAATCATCCCCACACGACTGTGCGTTCATTTCCATCATTGTTCTGCTCTGAAGTCTTGGTTTCCAGATTGTGCATCACTTCTGGCTGCCCAGAAACCCAGCCCCAGGAGAAACAATGCAGCTGCCTGGGCCAGTGGCCAGGATGCTGTCTGCCTAAGAACATTTTTATTGAACTTGAAGTTACAATTCTTTGTTTCTGAAAATGTAGCATTTGATATAAACCCAGCGTGCTGACCTATTCCTTTTGAAAACATAGAAGTCATTTGAGTTTTAGATCCAGCTTTTGATTAAAAAGCTTTTAAGGGAAAACCTCAAAAAGATTCCCATGAAAATTCCAGGCCAAACCCATTTTCTGGCCTTTAATTTCCAATAACCAGGGAGGAAACAACAATAAAAGCAGGGAACAGAGACACTATAAGTAACTTCCACAAGATTATTCATTTTCCTTAGTAAGGGTCTTTAACAACATGACAACTCATGCAATAGATAAGCAGAAACAAATCAAGAAATTCAATAGAAATAGGAAACAAATGGAAAACTAAGAAGAAAAATAATTTGATAGAGAACTTGGTGAAGTGGTATGGAATGAACTGGTTGCTCATGTAACACTTCTGCCTGGGGTTCTTCTGCCCTTTATGGGGCCATTTCTTTTGCTTATGTCTTTTTCTACGCCAGAAAAAGTCTTTGGGAGTTGGTAGAGCTCCCTCTTTTCCTCTGGGGATGGAGCTGGTACAAAAAGGAGTCCAGACTCTTCCCTGTGTCTCCTTCAAAGACAAAACTAGAGGACCCCTCCATCACTCATCTGTCTGCTCTCTTTGAAGCAGAGCTCCTGGAAGGAACTGGCAAAGGGATGCTGTGGGGAATCAGAGTAGGGAACATCTTCTGCTAAAAATATACTACAGACATGGAAGAGATCATAGCAAAAAATGTCTGTATCTGGGGTTGGTTCTGTTGCACTTTTAAATTTGGATTTCAACTCTCCTTTGTGAAAGATCCCCCAACATGGACAAGAATCTGTATTTTTTTAATTTTATTTTGTGGTTCTCCAATCTTGGCAGGTCTGTACAGCAGTACTTCTAGACCTGCAGCAAGGGATGGTGTGATTTGCACTCTTAGATCAAGTGCACCTTACAGTATTTCTACATGTTATCTTCCTTGTATTTAACGCCATTATTTTAGAATTTTAAAAAAATATCAGAGCTAGGTGATACACTCAAAATTAACAATGACTTAACTAAAGCACCAGCTTTCTGCTGTCTTTCAATCTCAGAAAATGCTCCACTCTTTCATGCCCATCATTCCAGCAATTGCTGGGGCTTTGTTTTAATGATGACAATCTGTTGCAGCTCAGACACAGAACTAACATTTTCCCCCAGACACCCAGTCATCTCTTTCCTTGTGTGTGTTCTTTATTTTTTATGGGGCCAGCTGCTTTGTGATCAGTGAAATGTCAGAAAAATCATCTTACCATAACAAAGCTGAAAATAAAATATTCAAGGAAGCAAACTCCCATGGAAATCTTTAAAGGCCTAACAAGGGAGAATTCTCATCTCTGTGCACACGGGTGACTCACTGAAGTAAATGGGAATTACGTGTCTGCATCAAAGATTTCAGTATGAAGAGCACAGATTTTCTTTCAGCTTTGGCCTTTTGGAATGAACTCACAAACAAGTTTTGATGAAGATTCTAGATAGAGATAGACTTGCTCAGTGATATCAGCCCTGAACCAGGATGATTTGAGGGAGGTATGGTATCATCCTGTCAAGATTAAGTGCGTGCTTAACATATTACCTCCTTAAATGCTTTTTATAAATCGAGTGCTCACATTCAACTCTCTAATTTGAAAATGGAATGAATGACACTTAAGGGTCAATACAGGTGTGTCTTTGCAAGTACAGAGGCTAATTGACATAAAATTTGTTACAACATGGAATATGGAAAAAAAAGCTGTTTCTGTAAATATTGCAATTAAACAGAATGTTGTTTTTCTAATTGTTGGAGAAGAAAGCTCCAAATTACCAGGAGGAAAGAAATTAGAGCAAACAGATCTGCAGGAAAATAACCCTATGAAAAATTTACAAAGATGTACTCATGATGCACCAAATTATCCTCTCGGGTTTCATAATTCTGTGAGCGAGTGCAATTAGTTAACGGTGGTGTTGTTATAAAGCTGCACACTGTGGCTGCCTGGCTTTGAAACTGCTCCAGAAACCAAAGCCTGACGCTGAACAACCATTGTGTGTGGGTATTAGGCAACAGGAAATCTGCCTGATGATAACTGAGTTATACCAAGCCCTGCAGCAGCCTCTCAGACACTATGTCCATTTAATCTGCAGATGGCAAAGCAGATACGCCATTCACAGCTGCATGCATGAGGATATGACATCTTTGTCTATATTAATCTCATGGCTGGCTTCACATGACTCATTCAACCTTTTCTTCTCTTACATGAAAGGGAAGTTAACTAGCAAGACCTCTGGTGATTTTTAAATAGGTCCAGCCCTGCTGTGATCTACATTTCAAGCAAGAGACTGCAGAGCTCTTCTCCCTGTTCCTCAAGCTCTCATTCCACGCAGTTGTGCAACTCCACAAATCCCCTGTTTGTGCCGTTAGCTCATTCCCAAAACAACCTCTGTAAAACACACAGGCTGTGATGCCAAGAGTATGACAAGTGGGTCAAATGTACTAAAGCCCTCACTGGGAGAGACAACCATGGGCAGGCTTTGTTTTCCCAGTTATCAGTAGGGAGATAGAAGAGTACAATATATGAACAATCTTAATTTGAAAAAAGAAAAATCTGCAGTATCTCTGTTCCACAAAGATAAGCTGACAGCTAAGGCAAAACATGGTTATGCCCAGAGGCAGCAGGAGCAGTGTAACAGGCTCCCCTGCTCTCCTCATCCTCTGTGGCAAGATTAGGAAAAACACCATGGGTTTAGCTCCAAGTGGTTCACAGGGGAGCTCTGCTGTTCAGAGTAGCTGGATTTTGAGATCTAGTGCTCTGCTTTTCAATCAATATTCAGAAAAATACATCTTCAAAGTGGAATATCACTGGGGGGAAAATATCAAGCTTTTCATCATCTTTTCCTGCAAAAATGCAAAGAACACTTTCAAGGTTTGAGGATGTCCACACAATAGTACTATTTTCAGTTATAGCAGCTCCTTCCAGCCTCAGAGGAGATTTTGTTTTGAAGAGCAAGAGACATTCCCCCCAGGACTCTCTCCTCAGAGAAATATCTCCTAGAATTAGGCAAGATACTGAAAGTGAGGTACAGAAGAGAAGCAGAGAAACTGTCATGGTTGGCAATGGACATATAGATCCCTCAGGGCAGGGGTTAGATGAGGATACAAAATTATATGGGGAAAAAAACAAAAGAAAAAATCTTTCTTAAAGCATTTTCATGAGGAAAAACAAACATTTTCATGCTAAATTCCTATTTTGAAGTTCAGAGACCACATTTTTCCATAATAACCTCATTCAGCCTTATGCAAATAAAAATAATTAAAGAAGAGTGAAATATTTTCCCCATAAAGGCTTGTCTCATGTGGGCAGGAAACTCCAGTTGCTTACAGAAAAGTGGAGAATCCAGGGTCCAGCCATAATAACTAAGTTTCCAAGATGTTCTTGTTTGCATCTCTCTGCTCCATTAACAGTGTGCTGCCTGCTGAAAGCTGAGGCAAGTAAATTCAGGGAACAAGTTATCTGTAAAAAATAATTTGTAGAGAGAACATCTGCTCCACAGAAGTGGAACCAGACTCTAATGAAATGTTTTAAACCTCCCAGATTAGTACAAAGAGCTGCAGGCTTCTGTAAAATATATATCGTCTCCACTTTTTCTGAATGTAAAAAACAAATATATACTTAATAAACTTTAAAGTATTTGAAGATGTCCAGATTCTTTAAGAAGGTTAAATTAAGCTTTTCAGGGGCTTTTTGATGATCAATAGCTAGATCAGCTCTGTGATTGAAGCAGGCTTACTAGCTACGCTTGAGAAGACTTTTAACTTCAAAGATTGATGTGCTTAAGGGATAGTGAAAGAAATGATTTGTTAAAAAAAAATAATCTAAGCACAATCAGTAAAACTTTGATGGACACGTGTGTTGATCTGGGAACTGAATGGCAGCAGCCACATTTGTAAGTTATCAGGTGTTTAAAACACAAGGGAGTAACTAACCTCTTGCAGAACTGGGAAACAGGAAACCAGTGGATATCCTTGGACTTTGCCAAGTGCATCTAAAGCTGTGCCAGATTTTGGTGGTCAAAAATGCAGAGCTCCCCAGCACAGACCCCTTGTATGGAACATATATGTGTGTTTATATGTTAAAGTTTTTGTATTTTCTTACAAAAGAAGAGCAGAGATGCTGTTGAGTATTCCTAAAACTCTCCAGTGACAAGAGCTATTCCTTAATCCAGCTGTGCTGTTACAATTTTATGTGCATCAAATGCAAAGTAAGGTGCTGATACCAGATTTGGAAATCATGAAAAAGCAAGGGGCTTAGAGGAGGACAGCAGAGACCATAGCAAGAAGAAATGACCTTGTTTGTGCTGCTGGTTCCTTGCAGGAAATACCACAACGTGGATACAGAGATGATCACTCACATCTCTGCTAAGCAATCTGCAGGGGAGAAGGTTTTCAGTCAAACCTAAATATTAATGTCCAGCATGGGAGTAACTCTGGATTGAATTCACTGCTTGCAGCTCTGGCTAAAATTATTTGTCATCTTACCAGGAGATAAAGCAGCAGTACTGCCTTGAGATAACCACGTGGTTACTCTTGTTTGCAAGGAGCTGCTGGGTTCTTACCATCCATCCACTCAAAGTTACTGTGCAGTGTTTCTGAAGATTTACTCCAGTAAATAACCTGTAAAACCTGCAGCAAGCCCCTCACCACACAAGTCATTATCCCTGCAGGGATACCCAGCAAACAGGAGCTGATCTCTCCTTTGGAAACAGCACATTGCTGAAATCTTGCAATATTGCACTAAGAAAAGCAGAAATGCATTTGAAATTGCTTCTCATCCTATTACAGTGCTGCTCTTACCTCTTCACTCCACTGTTAGGAAATGGACATTGGCAGCCACTGTCTCTCCACTGTCAAACCTGACAACAGAATTAACAGCTCTGGTAATTAGCAGGAAAAGCCCCTTGCCAGGCACAAATCTCAGACTGTAAGGTGATCTAAAGAAGTTCTTTCTCCCCTAGGGCTAGAGTAGGGATAAAATCATAAAAATGGTGAATTGCTTAGGATATGAAAAGAGACAGCTGAGCTACAAATTTTAGCTCGGCAGATTGTAGTCAGATGTGCTATAAAGACATGGCTTAACCTGTACCTCAAAGCTTGTTAAAAACAAAGCAAGCATCTTGGAAACCCAGCAAATTAGATATACTGCAGACATTTAACAGGAATAAAGGAGGTTAAATGGCCACTAGTCAGACTTTCAAAACCAGAGGAGAATTTAGTACCCATCTGAGCCCCATGTTTAAATTGGAAAGCATTCCCCTTCAGATAGACAACACAACACCACCTTTTTGGAATGTAGAAACTGAAAACTTTTCCAGATAACCTGATGGTGATGATTTTTATTTTATTTTATGTTTGCTGCAAGGAGGAAATATGGCCTCCCAATCAGCTGCTCTCACTATTAAGAATGCATAAATATCAATGTGAAACTGGAATATGGAAACAGTGTGGAAATACTCTTGAGGAATGACAGACTACCCATTGTCCAAGTCTGCAACTATAACTGAAAGTTACGGTGAAACCCTCTTTCTGAATAGCTACAAAAAAAAAAAAAAATTAAAAAAATTTTCTGGCAAACCAGAAAGGTCTTTCTATTTGCAGGCTTGAGGGCTACACCATTTCAGGAGCAGCCTAGAAAAAAACCCCTTGGAGAATATGCATGGAAAACACAGTGCTTTAGCACCAGGATTAACATGACATAGCAAAGCAGCAAAATGATACAAACATTGTGAAGGAAGAAGTCCCCTCATTTGTAACTAATTAGACTTTGGATAATTCTGCAAATCAGTATTTGTTCAAATTTCAATCTGATTTTTCTTTGTATTTGAAAGCACTATTTTTATGTATGTTAATACTAAGCAAGAGAAGCAATTCTGTGTGTCAGCAGCTACTGTAGAAAATAATCAAGGAGCAGTTGTCCCTTTTGTGCTTCTAATCTAAATATACAGAGAAAGCACTGGGGAAAGGAAATGTTGTTATTCCCACCTTAGAGCTGGAGAATTGAGACAGATAAGAACTGAGCAATTTTCCATCCTTAGAAGGGAAGTCTGTGTCAGAAACTGGGACAGAATGCAAATTTCTACAGCTATTCTCAAAACAGGTTTGTTGGCATAATTGTTTTTCGTCTGCACATGTTGCCAAATTCTGAGAAACGTTTATGGAAAGCAAACCTTAAATATATGTATTCAGCAAAGAGCCCTTTCGTGTTAAGGTAGAGGATGGAGAGGGAGATTCTGTGCAGCTGATTTCAGAAAATGATAAATAGTGACAAAAGAAAATGGAAGAGAACACACGATCCAAGCAAAGTGAAACACAGTCGTGCCAGATCACATAAGCCCAAACTGCTGTGCCTGTGTGGAAGGTGATACCCAAACACAGCTGGGTGGTCTCTGGGCAAAACATCAACTCAAGTCACTGAACTCAGCAATGTTACTGCAGCGAGATAAAAGCATTGTAATACACTGATTAACAAGGTGAGATCTAGATAGAGGGGGGAAAATGACATATAAATGCATGGGGGTTTTGCAGAGAAAGAACTCCTATAAATTCTGAATGTCATAAGCTGATAGAAGACAAATATAACAAAGCCACATATATGTTGTTGGTATCCCACTGAAATAAATGGGTTTCCGCCCTCTGGTAGAGATAAAATTTCAAGATTGGGTGTGACTAAATTCAAATGTGTTGGGATTTCACTGAGGAAGACAAAATTACAGGGTGATTGTGCTGCAGACCACAGCCATAATACTAATGTAGTTTGACCTTTTATTGAAAGCTTCTCCAGAAAAAGACACACTGTGCTTGATTCCAATGTCCAAACTTGGTACAAATTAAGCTATTTTGTTAGGAGTAATTGAGTTAAGTATAGCACTTAAAGATATGTCTTGAAGGATTGCCTACTCACAGTTCTTTTCTGTTTATGGGATAATAATAGTGGGTGGATTTGCAATTAGGCTTGCATTTTCCTAAGATTTTAAATAAAATACTAATATTTATGTGCAACTGCTTCACTGCTCTTTAGAATCAGAATGGTTTAGGTTGGAAGGGACCTTAAAGATCAGCCAGTTCCAACTCCTGTGCTGTGGGCAGAGACACCTTCCACTAGACCAGGTTGCTCCGAGCCCCATCCAACCTGGCCTTAAACAATTCCAAGGACACGACAATCACAGCAAATGGGTCCAGTGCCTCACCACCCTTAGAATAAATAATTTCTTCTCATATCTAATTTAATTCTACCACCCTTCAAGTTAAAGCTGTTCCCCCTTGTCCTATCACTTCATGCCCTTATGAAAACCCCCTTTCCAGTGTCCCTGCAAGCCCCCTTCAGGTGCCGGAAGGCTGCTGGAACATCTCCCCAGAGCCTTTTTAGCTGTGCTATTCCCTGAATGCTTATGATTTTTCATCCCATTAAACAAAAGGATCAAGACCAGGAGGAGCATTTGTGTGTCTGTTCCCTGGCAGTGGCTGACTCAGATCCGAGGATGATGGGTGGCTTTGCTCGCCCGCTGCGCCCTATCAGATCTTCCTTGTGATGACTTTGCCTGATAGACTCAGCAGAGTTCCTCCCAGGATTTATCAGCACAAGCAATGTCAGAATAAGACCCTGTGCACTTCTGCTAGAGCCTGTGGCGAAAACATGATTTCCTATTTGGGAGTTCCTAATCTATCAGACATTAATTAATGGTATAGACTGTAGATAGAGCACAGTTGAACAAACTCGGCAGAGAGGAATCTGAAGCCAGTCCAATATCCCCAGGGCTTTTCATAGCTCTGCCCTCCTTACTCAGAAATGTCATTCTCTAAAGTAGGTCTTATATCTTTAGAAGATGAGCGTGGGGAAGAGCTCTCATCTGGGATATAGAGACAGTTGCAGGCAAAATAGCAGGAGTGGCTGCTCTAGTTTGATGAGGGTTTCCTCATTATATTCACTGCATTTCAAATGTGAGAGTTTGGTTTTGTAATGATATTTCACATCATCTTTGAGCCTCCGGGGGCTGGATGTAGGATTTCAGAAATAAATATATTAGCAGGAACAATTGCATCTTAGGGAAAAAAAAAAAAAAAAAAAGAAGAAGTTACAGCTTTCCTGATTGATAACTTCAATGTGCCACCTACAAAGGCTTGTGTGTTTCTGCTCTGGAGTTTCCCAGGCTCTGGGGTACTTCAATTAATTGTCATTTATATAACCAGTGCATCCCTTTCTCAGGGGCAATGAAAGCTCTGACTCAGGAGAAAGTCATGAGATCCCTTTCATCACTTGGGAGCAGGACCTGTGACTAAAAAGCATAATATTTCACTTGGGTTTAGTCTCATCTCTGAAGCACATTGTAACAGGCAGCACACTTTGCTGCCTAGTTTTTGTTTGCTGACTTCAGGATTGCACTTCAAAAGCTCCCTGTCCTCCTAATAAAAGTGTTATGCCTGTCTTTTATCATGTCCTTTGTCATAAGGTTTAGCCCATATTCCCAAATGGAAGATGAAGAGGAGGAAAACTTATTCAGCATGACAAAACAGTCATTGTGTTATAAAAAAGTGCAGTGTGTATATAAGTGAAAATGTTAGAGAGAAAAACTCCTAATAGAGAGCAAACCTACTGAGATATGCTTTTCTTCTAACAGTGCCCCTGCCCTAAAACAGAGAAAAGATAAAGAGAAGGGACAGGTAGAAAGGAAAGGCCCATGCACATCCAGCTTTAAAGAATCCTGTTGAACAGGGTTGGAGGTATGTGACAGGACACGTGCCTCATCTGCTTCTCATGAATCCTCTACCCTCAGCTCTATAAACTTCATGTACCAACTTTATTGGGGTCAAAGGAAGATGGCAGCTAAAATAATCTTTAAAGAAAAAAAGGTTTGGACAAAAAAAAAAAGAATCTGTATTTGTAATGTGCTTTATTAAAAATGCTTTTCCTTGGCTGATTCCTGCTCATCCAACTAATTATTTTGAAGCATAATAGTGATTTGTAGTTTTATCTTCAGGATACATTTTTGACTGAGTTTGAAAAGGTAAGATTTTAATAGAAAGGCTGTAATCTCAGGATTATTTATGTCTCGCTATGATTAAAAAATTTAGTATTTGTGTGTAGCAAGCTCAGTCTAGTCAAAGTGCTCTTCCTGGAGAGAGTTACACAATACTCATACCTACCTCCTAGGTCTGATTTCCTTAACAGCACTTTGGACTGGATTTGCATCAGCTAATTAGTCATTCCAGAACAGCACAGCAAGTACCTTTCAATCCTAATCTCTTTTTGTGCAATTTATAGTGGCATTTAGTTAGAGCAGAGCATGAATATCTTCCTATGCTTTTCTGAAGAGCTACTCACGCTTCACGTAGTTTTTGTCTCTTAACAGCCTGGTTTACCTGGGCTCAGATCTGCAGAGCCCTGGCAGGAGGGCACACACCAGCCCAAGCTTCTTGAGAAGAACAGTTATTGACTCACAGCTGTGTGTCAGATATGGGGGAAAAAGATAAAAAAATGGCATAGTTTCAGGAACATCGGTGGCATTGTTTGTCGTAGTTCTCTATGAATCTGCTTTATCTTTTTTTCCCTTCCTTCACAGCTGGCAGTTTAAACTGGCCTCTAGTCCCAAAAAATCCTCTTATTTATAATCTGGTTGGCCTTAATCTACTAACTCAAGCTCATGCTGAATGATTTGTAAAATGTACAAAGCAATTTTTAGGCTCCCGCAAGGAATCTGAGCCATTTTGTTCTAGTTTGTTAATTTGTCTATATCAAGAGCACAGATCTCTGTGGGTCTGAGCAGGTTACACATCCCTGGTACTCACACACCTTTGTTAACCTGAAGTGTCTCCAGCTTAAAGAAATTTATCTCTCTCTCTTGCTCATTTTACTACTTGACTTCAATCAAAACTATCTCCACTGAAGTCATTCTAGAGATTTCATTTCTCTACTTAAACACACCATCTATCCTCACTTGTACCACCTCCCTCCTCCTACTCATTTAAATGGACTGTTATAGCAGGGCAGATTAATGTCACCATCGTCTCCCTTGATTTAAATGGTGTTTGATTATATCTGTCAGGATATACTTCTCTCTAAGTATGTGCTCTTGCCTGATGTGTTAATCTGATGGAGTAAATGGGCCTGGAGACATGGCCTAATCATTGCACAACATTAAATAGTTAAGGCAAGGTTCAGGCCTCCAGGTACAGACTTGCTGTACTGGCAGTCCCTGCAGGCAGAGGAAGAAGTGCCAGGTTTTGATGATATAATGGCCAAAACACAAAAGAAAAGTAGCATTCTCCAAGCATGAGGTAGTCAGCAAATCCCACATTTTCTACATTTTTACATCCATCTCTTTTTTTTTTTTTTTTTTTTTTTTTTTTTTTGAGTCAGTCTTAGAAAAAGCTGCTTTGTCTCCAGCACAATTTTGAAGCTGAATTACATCAGCCATGAAAGCTGCTTTTTCTGGACCTAAGAAGGAAAATTAAATTTTCACCCAAGAGCTGGTCTCTCAATACTCTCCTGGGGGAGGAGAGACTGTGTCACCTCCTTCAGCAGAGATGCTGCAAGGTGAGGTGGAAGAACAAGATCCTGGCAGTGGGAAAAGCCCAGGGAAGCAAAGCAAGGTCTCCTGTTTTAGGCCAGACCTAACTGAGGAGATCTGGACTCTCCTTCAGAGTAGCAATTTTTTTTGTTGGCACACAGTGTAGATGGTGCAGTGTAGACTCCTTAAGGCCTTACCAGTCTTCAGCCATAATTAGACACTGTTTTTATACCAACTTCATCAGCAAGGTTGTCCAGTCTAAGAGTATATTTCCTATGGGAGAATCTCTGAAAAGGTGGTGGAGTTCTGTCATTTCCTGAAAACTCCATAAACTTGGGAGTTCATTTTAATTCCAAAACAGAAAGCAAAACTTCAATCAGCAGAAGAGTAAAACTTCAATATTTTTTAACTTTCTACATTAGTTTTTGCTTAAATAAATGTTGAAATTAGCTTTTGAGACAAATGCTTTCAGATGAAAAAAATAATTAATAAAATACTGAAACAAACTAATGACATTATTGAGGGGTTTTTTGACATTTTCATTCTATCTATCATTTTAATCAAAGTTAAACCAAAGGCATTCTGGTCTAGTTAAAAAATAATTTAAGTAGAGAAAGTTTAGAAAATTCATGCTGAAATTTTTCTGGGAACTTGAGTAGGAACTCAATGCCATTAAAAGATGCAAGTTTTAAAGAAAGCCCCAAAATAAAATTAAAGCCAGAGCAACCCCCACAGTACTTATTTTGGATGACATCTTTTGGGACAAGAGTATTATATTTTGTATCTCTTTCTCATGACACTCTCAGCCTCAAGGCACATCCCCTACCCCAGCTCTGTTGCACACTTCCATGGCTGTGGTGACCTTGAGGTTACTGCAGCCCTCACCTACACAAGAATTCATGGCATTGCTTCATTTTCCACATCTCAGCCCAGGGTCAAATCCACTGAAAAGCCCCCTCCTCAAAACTGCTGCATCCCTGACAGATTCATGCTGTGAATAGGCAAAGAAGGGAATAGCATGGAGAACAGGCTTTTTCCTCTAAATGAATATATCAGATAAGGATGAAAATATTCTCTGCCAGAAAAATCTTTCCTCACATTTGTGATAGGTCACAAATGAGGAATCAAAGAAACACTGAGCATAGATGATGACATGTAGGCTTCTTAACAACAGCAGATGCACTAATTTTTTCCTTAGCTGCAATTTTATGACTAAGTACTATTTATGAGTGATAGTAGAAAGGAAACATAAAGCTATCAGCCTAATGTATGACTGTGGTCTAAAATGCTAAGAGATAAATGCACAGGGAGAGAAGAAAGTTTAGTCTGGGGAGGAATTGTTCTAGAGCTCTCTGGTCAGGGACTTGTTAATCAGTTTTTTGCCAGCTGACCCATTATCAGGTGTACATACTACAGAAGCAACCACTGTAACTTCATGTTTCTCTAGCCCCTCCTTTCTAGGTGGATCATTATTTATATACACTTGGCTGTGGGCTAGATGTCCCCTACAGGAATTTACAGTCTCATTTTATTCATGACATTCTGTTACTGCAGTGAAAAGAGCCATTTATATCTAAAGACAGGCAAGCAGTAAGAGTAGCAAACAATGGGGGAGGCAATGCAAGAAAAAAAGCAAAAGAATCAGGATCCCAGAGGTTTTATGCACTGAGAAGTTTGAGATGAGTTTCTTTAGCTACAAACAGTTACTTCAGGGTGATGGTTTACCATGTTACACTTTATATCAGTACAAATCCATACTCTCTATGTTCATATTCAATCTTCATAAACTGGATTCAGCCTGATCCATCTTTCCCCCCAATGTGGGACTGTGGTTATCCATAGGCCCAATATCAAAGGATACCCACAACAAGGCACTGCAGGACACTTCATCCCCTGTCCAGCTCTGGCAAACACAGTCCTGCAGCTGTGGGAGAGCAGATGGAGTTGTGTGGCCCACACTGCAGCTGAGTAAATGCCATCAAGGAGTCAAGGTGAGCTGAGCACAGCAAAGGAGGCAGCCCCATGGCACAGCCAGCTCTGCCTCCTGCCTGTGACCCCCTAACTGAGCCCAGGCCCTCAGCAGCCCACTGTGACAGAAGTGCACAGACCCCACAACAAATTCCCTTCTCCACAATCCTTCATGAGTTATACAGGGGAAGAAGAAGAAGTGATATTGCAAATATCACAGAGTATTGCAATTCCCAGCCCTCGACCTCTTGTTTTATGTTTCATTACCCACAATAGCAAGGCTTCCCAAAGCCACCTGCAACAGAGCAAAAGTAAAGTGCTTTCTCTGTCTCCTGAAGTGAGTTTGTTTGTTTGGGTTTTTTTAACCAAGAAGGTTTATTGATGGTATAAATGTGAAGGAAAGTGCTACTCCTAATTATATCCTCATGAACAAAGGGGGTTTGGAGAAAGCAGGAAAAACACATGGAATTAGAAGGGCTAGAAAGAAGGCTCGAAAGGATCCTCCTTTCTACTAAGAGAAGCTTAATGGCAACAGGAAAAAAATTGAGAGAGAAAATCCTGTAGCAATAGGAGTAGCAGTGATTCACCACTTCTAGAATTAGATCTGGCAGTGTTATGCAAAAGCCCACCCATCCATTTACTCTTTTTCATTATCATCATCAGCTCATCCTGGTAAGGGGATAGTGGTATTTGCAAGGCTGATACACAGCAATGATTTCTGGTTAACCAATCAGGCTTAGCAGCATTTACATTGCTACTCTCACAGAATGCCTCTACAAAGATATTTTACCATGCTGTATTATTCTGTGTATGTCTTGTATCTACCCTTTAAACCTTAGTCCTTTCACACACTGGCTGCACAGTTAACCATGCAGGCCCCTGTATAGCCAGCACTACATCATTAATGCACACATGTACTTGTGAGCTACTAAGAGCCATAATATTCCCCATGAACATGGCCCTTAGCTATTTTGACAAAATCCACAAAGAAAAAAAAAAAAAAGATATTGTAGTTATCACACAGAAAAAAAAAAATGTTTTTCAACTAGAATGAGACTGTGCCTTCAATCACAAGCCAAAATATTTTTTTCCTGAACTATGTTCTAATGCTGTTCTTTACACAAACATTGATTGTGTATACAAGATAATAAATGTTGGGAGAAAGTTTTTAGAATTGTTCATCTAGAATGAAAGGTGGATGTTTCCTAATCAAAATAACTGTGCATAGAGAAACGAATGAAAGGAAAACAAACCCAGCCATTATCCACACTTGGCCTCACGAACAAAGTGCTAGGCTGAGCCAAGCACTGGTATCAATTTTCTTTGCTTAATGAAAAGGTTTTCCGAGATGTAGTCCTTTCTGCTTCACTGTGGATTGACAATGCATTCTGACCTAATGGAGGCTGATTACTGTTTCCATTATGCAAGGCTGACAGAAGCAATATTTCTCCAAACCACAACCTGTTGTTGAGCACAGAGTTATTGTAGTGTGACTCTGGGCTACAAAGGCCTTTTCATATCACATGTTCCTCATCTTCTTTGAAGCACCACACGCCCTCCCACGTGATGATGGGAAGACCTGTGGGGCTGTCCTGCTGTCACTGCTGGAACATCATTGCTCAGGATTAAAAATAGAACCATGTGGAAGTTTTGGTTCAACATGAAAACCACATGTGACCCACACTTCAATTCTCTAAAGACAAAAAAGCACTAAGCACCACAATTGAGAGACTAACCAGGTGGGGAAGTCCTCAGCTCCTCCTGATCTCCCCAAGGTTTAACTGAGCACTACCAGAACTGGCACGAGAAACCACATCCTTCTTGCAAAGCAGCAAAGAAAAATTTAAACTGCATTGCTGTGTACGTCTTGTCCCTGTCCAAGAGCTGTTTGTGTTTGGAGGATTTGGGAATTTACCAAAGCAGAGGCAGAGCCTGGGCTGCTCAAGCCAGGCCTGTGCTCAGAGTCATTACACAGCCCTGTTTTGTTTGTATTTGTTGATCACATGCATCAATGATCTTTTCACCATTTACATTTCACAGCCTCGCAGCTAAGGCCAATTCTGCCAGGCTCTGATGGCACACTGGATACTCATTCTGCTGGTTGCACTATGGGCTGCACATCTCAAGGGAAGCTTCTCATGTCCCTTCCCTGCACAACAAGTCAGCCTGGCCAGTGCAGGGTGCAGTTAAGCTCCCAGAACTGTGTGAAGTACAGAACCAGCAGGCTGGTCTGCTGGCACCAGCTGTAACATACCAGTGTGCCCTAGGCACCAAGGAAAGTGGGAACTGAGGGAGGGAATAGTGTTAAAGTGACAGGCTTGTGGAAAGGCTTTGAAGAAAAATTCAAGGTGGAAAGCTTGGTACCAGAGGCAGAAGGAAGCATATTCAAGGGAAGAGCAAAGAATCCAGCATGTCCCAGGTCTGAGCTGTCACTCAGAACTGCTCTGAGGCTGCTCAGTGTTTTACATCTCTCTTTCAGCATCAGTGTGCTGGGCAGACATTTCAGGAGAGACCCTCCACCGTGCTTTGCTCTTGCCCATGTGATCAGTGTCACCACAGCTTGTGGGAACCCTCAGTGTCCTCTAAATTAGATGCATCCTTGCTAAACCAGCTGTGAAACACGCTTGTGCCTGCAGAGCCTCAGGAAAAAAGGAAAAAAAAAAGAAAAAAACAACAAAAACTGCCACCAACATGAATAGAAGCCTTTTCCAAAGAATATTAAAGGAGAGCTAACATGGTTTTCACATGCTGGGTGGGGAGGCCTGAGTCAGCTTGAGGAAGGGGTTGTCCTACACCACCTCAAACCACTCAGCCTTCTCTCAGAGAGAACAAACTAATGCTAGAGTATATTCCTCAGGTTTTGGTACATGCATTTTCTCCCTGTTTGGATTATATTCCCCCCAGTTATCTGAAAGACATCACAGCAAGTGGCAGAGCACAGCTGGTGCTGGAGGGCATTGCCTGGACCCTGTCCCTGTGTGCTGGGCAGCAGAACCCATCAGTCACAGCTCTCTCCAGCCTCTGCTGACCCTGAGAAGAACAAAATATCTGTGATTGCTTGGAGGATTTCTCCCTACACTTATGCTGGGGCCAGGGTTTCACCTGCCAAATGGTGTGTTGCATGGGTGCTGGGATTTTGCTAAGCTGCTCCCAGAGCAAAACCATTTGTTGCTTTTGAAATAACAACTAGAAGAGTGGGTGGTGAGGAAAAAAAAACACAAACAAACCAACCAACCAAAAAAAGATCACAAAACAAAACAGAAAAAACCACCTCCAACCAATAAAAAGAACCAAACAAAAGAAAACACATTGCTGCATGTGATTATTCTGCAGTAACGTAACTGCTGGCATGGTGCCACCAAAGACCCAGCAGCTGAAGGGCAGAGCCACATGAAAAGCCAGACACCAATCAATTGCCAGACAGAGTCATTACTTGTGCACTCGTGGCTTTATTTTTCTGGGGAGCAAAGGGGACATAAGGTTCTGTAGCTCCATGAAGTACAAATTTTCACACTAGGTTGACGTTGCAGGTAATCCCCCGCTGTTAATGCAAATACACTGCTGTCCTGAACTTGCCCAACACAAGAAACTCCCACTCTTTTACAGCTCTGCACAGCAAACAGCCACAGAGAGGACAATACTTCAAGTGGCTTCTCCACAGGCCACTTGTCACTTCCCCTGGATATGTGCAGCCAGGCCCAGCACCCAGGGGTCCAGCTTTGCCTGTCAGTCCAGTCTGAGATGGAAGGATTTCTCTAAACAGTGCCATACCCATCCCCTGAGGAGTCACTCAATGGCACCCATGATCAGCAGCNGTGGAGAGACTTCCCTAAACAGTGCCATACCCATCCCCTGAGGAGTCACTCAATGGCACCCATGATCAGCAGCACAATGTCCTGTCTCTGGAGGTTTCCTGCTTAAACTACAGAAGGTAGAGAAGGAAACTGATGAAGTGACCTCTTTAAAATCAAGTAGAACCACGAGTAAAACCACAGCTCTCCCTAGCTCTGTGCCACAGATTTATTCCTGGAGCCACAGACCACAGCATTTAGTTGCTTGACTTCAAAAGCCTGTGTGGGTGAATAAGAACAGCAACTGTTTCTAGTTCTCTTTTGCTATGTAAGATAATCCTAGTATATCTCACACATCCTTGAAGCTTCCTGTCATTTGGCTGGCTTTCCTGAATGGGATACTTCTGCTTATCTGTTTACCACCTTTCCTGGTGCTCAGGACAGATAGTTTGGGTTGTGAATTATTCAGAGTGCTGGGTGTGGTGAATACAAATTTTGTTTGCTGCTCTTGAGCTACTGAGATCCCACATCAACGCGGTGTAGGAATCAGCTATGGGCACATATGGGTAACTGTGCCTTGCCATCACTCTGCAAAACTGTGCACTCTCCTAAGACTGGCTGAATGTGGCCCATGTAATGCTTTTGCCAAGGAGAAATGTGCTCACAAAACAATTCCATAAGACATGCGGCCACACTGGCATTTGCATATTTGTATGCTTCACTTAAAAGGATCTGCTGTGTGTTGTGGCTTATTTTCCAGGCAAGGCTAAGTCATATTTTCCTAACTCTTCAATTTGTAGCAATTTCACTCTCCTTCAATTCCCTCCACTTTACAATGAGCACTGCTGCTGCAATACGCTTCCATTTAGAGGAACAAATAAGTGGCTCGGCCCCTTGGAAACTGTTACCACAGGTATTCAGGAAATCGCTGGCAAAAGAAGACTGCTGCAGTTCACAGCCCCCCTGGGGCAAGCACAAGATTGGCACAGTGCAAAGCCAAGCCAAAAACATTTATAAATGCAGATGAAAAGAAAATTCAGCATAATCCTTTTCCAAAGCCGATCCTTCGTGGATCTTGGGGATGACAGGCTGAGCGCTCGCTGGGCTTTCTGCTGACATTCTAATGGCTGATAAGGCTTTGGCACACGAGCAGCAGGAATCAGCTCTGCCTGCTGGAGACCTGCAGTTGCATCTCATGTAACCTCAGCAGGAAACTTCACTGCCTAAAAGCAGCTCTACAGCACACTCAAAACAGCTCTGCCGGACCAGGGGGGAGCTTTGGGCCATGGAGACAAAACCACTCTGCAGAACCGTGCTGATTATGGCAGCAAGGCAAATCAGGAAAGGGTCTAGCAGAAACACCAGCACCTTGTCTGCTAAGTGCCCACAACCCCCCTGCCAGGCTGCCTGCCCACCAGTCTGGGGGTCCTACCTGCTAAAATCCCACTTTCTTTCATCTCTTTGCAGATTAGGCTGTGGCTCCCAGGTACTGGACACTGCCTGGTCTCTGGTTATACAGAGGAGTTTCCTCAGCACTTTACAGCAGACAGGTTTTTGGGGTTTTTTTTCCTACATCCTGGTTTCAAACAGGAGTTTCAGCTTCTAGGTTTATCTCTACCAATGACAGCCAGATCCTTGTTTGTTGTATATGATTATCTCCATAGAAAATAAGGATAACACCTGATTGAAGGTTGTGTTTCAGGGAGCAGTATGATGTGATGTCCAACTCAGGTCTTGTCAGGCCAGGATTTGGAGCTGTGGGGGTAGAAATTATGCATTCAAATTTCTGTCAATATGATGCTTGACTTTCAACCATGGACTCCTGTGAAAATCCAAGCACTCTTAGGCTGCATGATCTTTAATCACATATTATTTTAAATATCTATTGCTTGTCATTTCCTCTTTTGGATCTGTGCAGAAACAATTCTAAAGAAGCTACCCAAAATCAAGTTAATACAAACCTATGCAAGCCTGTTAGCTTCTAAGTGGCCACACTGACTTAAATACAAAGACTCCAGCTGACTTCATGGGAAGCTGAATCAGGTCAGTAATGAAGGCTGTGAATTCAGGTTTGGTTCAGGCACACAGAAGTTCAAAGGCTTGTCTAGATCTTTTGAATAAATGAAATCACCAAGACTTTTGCACTTTGCAAGAGCAAACGCTACCATAAGACTCTTGAAAATGAGGATGCTGCAAGACTAACCCTTCTCACAGCACTGCTGCTACACTGAGAATTGAAACAAGAAAGGCAAAAAAGGAAGCATTTGGTATAGCGGTGAACACAATCCCAAAAAGAGGAATTTTTTTCCCCCCTTCCTGGATGCTCATCTTTATTTTGCTTCCTTTCTGGCATTGACTCTTTTCATCAGGAGAAACAGTATGCTCCTCTCTGCTTTCTGCCATGCTAGCCTTGCTCCAAATTACAATCTTAACCACATATATTATTAGTTACATGTCCATGGCAATCAGCTCCTGTCCTCAACAAAAGGCTTCTGCTCCCCTATTAACAATATTTCATCGCTGCATAGATAGATACAGAATGACAAAGGCATATGAAATAATGAACAATTCAATGAAAGCCCCTTGGATTTTCCTATTCTGCCCATAGTACAGGACAAGAATGAGGAGACATTTCACGAAATTAGAAAGGCTGCAAAGGCTGATACAGATTAAAGGGAAGACTTTTCCTCTTTAAACATGGTTTATAACCAGTCTGTGAAATTAACTGCAGTCTACTCAGAGCAGGGGAAGAACAAGATCATATTTTCCATGTCCTTTTTTTTTTAATGTAGAATCTAGTGACATTCATATCATCAAAGCTCATTTTGAAATAAAGCAGAGAGGAAATATTTTAGTTAAAAGAAAATATGAAACAGGAGGAATTGGTCTTCATAAGGCTGTTGTGGGAACTTTCAGTTTTCTGGCTGGATTAACAATGCATTTAAGAGAAGGAGGCTTAGGATAAGATGCTTGAAATACATTCCCCTGGAGGGAAGGGTGAGATGCAGATCCAACAAGCCAAAGCCCTTCAGATGTCTAGGTAGGCTCTGGAGTAGGAGGGGCAGCTCTGTCTGTCCCACAGTGGGAAGGGTGGCTGGGGCAAGTCAGAATTTCCTGGCTGAGCTGGGGCACAGGATGAGGATCAGGAACAACAGGCACAGGGGACACTGAGCTGGCACTGCCTGGCCAAGAGGGGCAGAGAAGGCAGAGTGTGGAGCCTCTGTCTTCCAGGGCACAGTAGCCAGGCAGCCCTGGCCAGAAGCAACCCAAGCCCTGGGCTGCTCTGTGTGCTGCAGTTTGCCAGACAAACCCATCAGTGCCACCTTTATCTCTCTGGAATCTGCGCTGTGCTACACGGTGCCAAGCACCTCTAATTAAGAAAATTAAAGGTTGCCTTTCTCTCAGTAAATGTATCAGTGAAATTAATGCTCAGCTCCTGTTGTAAGCTTGTTTCTGTGCCTATAAATCCCCAGTGCTAACTTTTGATGTACCTCATGCTGCTCCTGGCAGCACTGCTGGGCACCACCTTCTTCCACCATTGGCACAAGCAGCTGTCCTGGCTGGTCTCTTTGAGTAGTGGGACAACACAAACACTATGCTGGACTTCCCCACCAGCTCCTTTTTGTAAAATGAAAACCTCGTGGTGTATTACTCAAAGATTCAAAAAAGCTCATTGCAGTGGCTTAATATCCACTGGCAAAATTAAAAGTGATAAGGGATGTTAATCTTCATGCTCCAGGGTATAAACTAATTACCATCTGGAGTCACAGGAGGAAGCTTTCCTCTATATACTGATATAGCCTTTTACTGTTGCCTGGGAAAATGATGAGTTTGGAAGAGGTTGTTCCTCTCTCCGATGCATTGACCTTTGTCAAAGGCTGGATTCTCAGCTAGTGGATCAATGGCCTATTTTGGGATGACATTCCTGTGTTGATATATCACCTTCCATTCAAATTCATCCATTTGATTTAACATCCATTAGCAAGGTAATGCCCCAGAGCCTTGTATTTGTCAAATTGTTTGTTTACCCTTTTTATTCCGGAGATTAGTGCAATCTTACATGCAAAGTGCAAGTGAACACATTCATGGCTCTGTAACTGGCCAGAAAGGTTCCTGTTCTCTCCTGCCTTTTGGAGGCAGCAGCAGTGGTGACACTGGTACAGACCTAAGCCTTTTAACAATGAGCAGTGTGGCAGGTCTATTTGTTTGAGCCCTTGCTGACACCCACACTCTCTGTAATTCAGTCTGACAGATTGAGGCCATGTTCCAAATCTCACAAAAGAAGCAGAGGCGGGTATTGATTTTTCTGTTATTGTTGGCGATTTGCTGCCTCATTCCTTTAACAAATGTAAAAAAAAAAAAATTAAAATAAAATATATCTACATGTAGTAAACAGGAAGGTCACAGCTGCCAGTTTCAGAGCAGACAGTGCTGCTCCCTCTGTTCTTCTCCTCTGTCTCTCTGATTCAATGGGCAAGTCCCACAGACCTTGAGCAACAACACTGGATAAATATGAAAAAGTGGCCATGGTGCTGCTCACAACCCAGAGGGACTCAGGAGAAGCATCTTTCACACTGCAACTTTGAGCAACGCTCCTGAATCCCACATCAGAGTAACATCTGCTTCTGCAGTTTCTCCTGCACTAACTCTGGCACGGGGAGAACCTTCAGGTTCAGATGGAAACCAGGCCCCTCAGCACCCTACGCTCAGGCTTAGCTCTAACTCACCTCAGGTATCACTTGTGAGGCCCACACTCAGTGCAGATCCTACACAGATGTGCTGAGTGCTGCTGGCCACGTCCCCTCACTGCTCCAGGCACCATGAGGACAGCTCTGACCAGGTGCATGCCCATCCTGGGCATCTGCTGCGTTTGTTTGGCAAGCTGGACATCTTGTAGCACCCTAGATCTGATGTACAAAGATGCTGAGGTACCAATCTCCCATCAAAACCAACAGAACTCAAACACCTCGAGACCTTCCCTTATCTACTCTGTTGGTTCCTGTGCTTCTGGGAGCTTTCTAATCTCCAAGCATACTAAAGTAAACAAAAAAAAAAAAAATCTTTATGGGTCTGTTGCTTCTATTATACATCATCCTGAAACGTTCAGGATTTCCCTTTCTACAGCTAATTTGGGACAGAAATTGTGCAGATTCAGGTTTGAACTCC
Source organism: Urocynchramus pylzowi (assembly GCA_013397555.1). Taxonomy (NCBI): domain Eukaryota; kingdom Metazoa; phylum Chordata; class Aves; order Passeriformes; family Fringillidae; genus Urocynchramus; species Urocynchramus pylzowi. The sequence goes on from VZRH01001410.1 coordinate 1,642,007, forward strand.
TGGACAGAGTGTGCTTCCAGGTGTGGAAATCAACCATTTGTATCAATTCTCAGTAGTTTATCATCAGTGTCTTCAGATTTCTCCTAGGAGTTGCTGAGCGCTGCTTTGTGCTTAGCGCTGTGTTAAAAAACCCAAACAAATAAAACAACAGACAGTTTTAGTTGCTCAAGTTTAGGTGGTTTTGTTTCTTGGGGAAGTGGGATGACGTGGAAAGGCTGGACTGCTCCCACACATCCTCAGTGGAGCAATGGATACCAAACACTGAACACTTTAATGGTATGTTGATGCCTCTAACATAATTACAAAATATATCAGAGATTTTTTTTTAGCAGCCTTTCAGACTTTAGGAGAGAGCAGTAATATCTTGGTGCTGTGAGCAGAGCCATTTTCACTATCACAGGGCTTTGACAACCAGCTTCCTACGCAGTTTGTCATGCTGAATGTCACTAGTGCCATCTGAATACTGATACTGTTCATGACTTTTTGTTATGTTGCATGTAAAGATTTTATGTATGTAATTTAGAAAAGGCATTGATAAATGGATATAAATCTTTGGAGAGGCTACTGAAAAATCTCATTTAATATCACACTGATGTCTGTGCTGTGTTAGGCTTCAAAAATATTTTCTACCCTTTTTATGAGCTCAGTGAGATTGCAGTGATTGTTCTTAAAGAAGATGGAAAAACACAGTAAACTCCTGGGAACACTGACATAAATCTGGAGTAACTTTGTTGTTTCTGATGGAGCTACCTGTGCATTACTGGGAGTGTTATTCAGCCCGGGGATTGTGTCATACCTACACTTACCAGTAAGAAGAAATATAGCTACTTAGCTTATTGCATGTGTTTGCACTTTTCTCTTTGAAATCCTTGGCTTACTTGCCAAAACAAGTATTTTCCCTTCTCCATGGGAAGCGTTGTGCAGTGCCTTCTTCTGGCACTGGTTCTCAAGGAGCATTTTCTGCTCTCCCAGAGGGTGAGAAAGGAGCCAGCAAGGGGAAAACCTGCCCCTTCATGGCTCACTGGTCAGACAGAGGGAAGCTGGACCACCTGGATCAGCAGAAATCCTTATTTGTCTTACCTTATTTGTCTTGTCATTGGTGGTTTGCACTTCTTCAGCCTTGCTCCCATCAGCTGGCTCCCTGGAGAGCAGGAGGGCAGGTCCCTCAGTGGCCATTCTGCAATGGTCCCTCAGTGGCCTCAGGGCTGGGCAAACATCTGCTCCAGCCAGCAAACACTGAGCTACCTGTGGGTTTGCTTTCACCACTTACACCCATACCTCTTCTGCTGCCTTTGTGAAGCTTTGCATTATTATTTCTTACATTTAAAAACAAGTGTGATTCTTTCAAGGAGATAAATCCACGCTCCCAGGCAAGACAGACTCCTCTTTGAAAGGCATGAGGTTCACTTGCCACAGAGCCACTGCATTTCTGTTTTGGGCACCCTGGCCTGGAGGTGATAACAGTGGTGAGGGCACTGCACTTTGCACCTAAGGATGCTGGCACATCAATGAATGCAGCTTATTAACACTCCTGCAGCCCCGGGAAAGGGAGGGTGTGACTTGGCACTGCTTCCATTAACGCTGTGCCAAGAGGTCACTGCAGAGGCTGGAGGGAGCAGGATCACACCGGGCTGGAGGAACAAGCAGACAGTCCCAGCACCAATGCATTCAGCAAATATCAAAGCAGAGAGAGATGGGAGTGAAAATGAAGGCACAGAGAGGTGAAGTGATTGACCCAAGGTCAAAGCAAAGCTGTTTGCCAGAGCTGGAAACACAGCTCTGCTGAGTCCACCCGTGGAGCTCTGCTGATACCCCGAGCTCCTTTGCCATGAGTGAAAGAAATGCCTAATTTGACAGTGTTTATATTGTGTACAGCTGTAATGGTGAACTTGTCAGGGCAAATTTCTTGGTCTTATATGGGATATTACTTCTTCACAATACTCACATTATCTAGTAGGAATGCCTTACAAATGCTATTCATGATACACCTCAGGAGCACGATAAATAAAACATAAATGGAACAAACACCCAGGCACGTTAATGGAGAAGGCTGTGGGGCTTCAGCTACCCTAGGAACTTTTCCATTTTTCTCACAGAAATTGTTTCCACAAGTATTTTGATTTAAATTGGGCTGAAAGGAAGGAAGGAAGAAAGTTTAATCAGAGGATTGTCAACAAATTACTCAAGAGTGGTGGGCAGCATCACTATTTGCAGTTTCTTACAGTATATGTCTTTCCTACAGATAAATTGTTCCAGAGTTATCTGGAGAAGGAGGGAGGGAGAATAAAAAAAGACTACTAACAGGTACAATATTTAATTTTTTACTTTGTTTAGAAAAAAAGAAATTGCTAGGAATTTTTTCTTTGCTGGCGTATTTTTGCAAGAAGTAAAAACCTTAAACTGGTACAAAACAGGATCCAAAGTAGCATTAACACCTAATTATCACACAATTTTCCTCATTGTTGGGAGCTTATTAGAAAAATGTTAGAAAAAGCTGTGCTAACTGAAAGAAGAAAACCATGGAAACACTTTTTGCTGTAATAGATACAATCCCTGATACAATAGACACAATCACCTATCAATTAAACAGTTGAAGAGCTGTCAGCTTTGCCTTTTGACTTCTCTATCCAAGATCTTATCTTTCAGCAAGAAGATCCAGCCAGGGATGGAAAAAAAAATATATATTGTTCATCTTGGTGCAGTGCAGATTTGTCAACATAAAGAGGGTTTTCCTCCCCAGATTAACTCTTGTGAAGACACAGGAAGGGATGCAGGAATTCAGAGAGAGGTAGCACAAAGCCAGACAGTTCCTTTTGCACACCTTTGCTTTCTCCCTGCCCACACTGCCCTGACAACAGCATAATTTACAACAGGAGATGAGCCAAGTGATGGCAGGGGCTTGGCAGCTTGGTGACAGGGATTTTAGGGTAAGTTTTGGTAAACAAGTGATCTTAACAGCATTCCTGCACTCACAGCTGTATTGCTGACAAGCAGATGCCCCCAGGAACCTGGAGGAGTTTGGAAGCAGAGGGTGGCAGAAAGATTCACATCTGAAACAGTCATGGACTTGATTGTACTGTGATATAATGGTGACTGCACAGGTTCTTTTAATCGAAAAATAAGGTTTGTTTGTTCTTTTGAATGAAACACTAATTCAAGTTCGATAGTAAGTACCTGCAATGCCACAAGTGGCAGCAGAGATGGAGAAAGCTGGCCCAGAATACAAAAAGCATTGCAACTAGAAGCAAATTAAGAAGTGCTTATAAATGGATAGTGTTAAAGTCTGGGGAACAGTAAATGAGGAACACTCCAGTCAGTTATAGAAAGACTTAGATCATTTAGAAGCTAATAGCAAAGACAGTTCAAAGCTGACAAACACAGAATAATGAGGACTTTTAAATATCTAATACTCTCTGTGAATCTTAAAATGCACAGATTAAAAAGGTAGGGAGCTCCAAAGAGACAATCTAAGGGTTGTTTTGGGGTTTTTTTCTGTTCTGGAAATGAAGAACAAAATTCAAGGACTTTCTTGGGAACAAGTATGTTAAGTAAGTGCCCTTACACTGGGGAGAAGTTTAGCCAAAACAGTTAAATTGTTTAGTAGGTAGCATAAAATCTAAGGAAAACAGCAGAATAATTTAGAACAAAATTACTTGAAATCATCAGAAGTAGGCATCCTGGTTAGTTATGTATTCTTTAAAATTGTAATAAACATTTGAATTCCTTTGCAGATACTGCCTTCAAGCAATTAGAAGTCACATTTCATATAGAAGTCAACATACTAAGGAGTTCATTTGCTTGAATCATCCTCTTCAGAGGATGAGGCTACGGCTTCTGAGTTGCTTTAGTGCCATGGAAAACACCAATTTGTGCCCCAAATCCAGTCCATAAAAATCACACCCTCCAGTTCATTCTGCCAGACCACATTTCAAATTTAAACACACTCCATGTGAATGTTCAGAGAGTAACTTTCAAAGTCTACAAGATCCTATTGCTCATAACAGAAACAAGCAGATCTAGCATTACTTGGCAGGTGTTTAATTAGGTGCTCTAATGCTTTTCTTGTTTCCTAAAATCATGTTTCTTCCCAAATGAGACAGCTGACATGCAGCTCTCAGCAGATCCTGGCTCTTACGTGGCTTTTCCAAAAACATAAAGACCAGAATCTCTTTCTCCACAGTGGAGCTATTCCACAAAAGTCAAAAGGTACAATTTTCACAGGGTCTTCTGCTCTGTGAAATCATACTCTGGAGCTGACTCACCCCTATCCAAGCTGACCAGCCTACTCCTCCATCACAGAGAGGCATTCAGTGACATCTCTGAACAGCTCCAGTGTTTCAGTGAACCACGAAACTGGTTCCAGACTCCCAGCCCCCCCTGGCCTCTGAGCTGCAGAAAACACAGCAACTCCATGCAACCAAAATAGTGGTTGGTTACCATATATTAAATAACATTGATGAAAACTTTACTGAGCTCCTACAGCACGGCATGCAAACTTGGCCAACAAACATCATTAACTTTGCTTAATAATCTTGTAGCATTTGGCAAATATACTGTTCAATAAGTGCTTTATAAATTTAATAATTTAATTTTAAGCCTTCCTTTGAGATACGCAGTTCTAAGGGTGAACATGTGTTTTATTATAAGATATGAAAAAACCCAATCAAACAGAGTAAGTGATTAAAAGAACTCAGAAGCTTGAAATAAAAAGGAGGAAAAAAGAAAAAGAAAAAAGTCAAGCAGACCTACTGAACACACTGGTGCTGAAATTTGCCTGGATATGGAGTTTTCAGCCATTTTGTGGGGTAGACAGTGTCAGGATGTTATCTGCAGGTATTTAATGGACAGTATGTCTGTGTTGCTATGTCATACATACATGAGATGTATCAATACCAATACAATCAATCAATCAATCAATCAATAAGATATAGAGCAATTTTTGAAGGACTTCACACTCCTAGAAATAGTCTTGCAGGTACTGAAAGGACAATAATAAAAACTGTACTGAAATAGTGAAGGGAACTATCTCCCATCAGCTGGTCAGCTTGTTTTCCTTAAGTGGATGAGAAAACCTGAACTGGAAGAAGGATAATTAAGTTAAGCATCTTGTATTAAGGACAAATTGATGAAAAATAGATGCAGTGATAGATGTAAAGAATGGCTGACCAAGTCATAGTATGGTAGATTAAAAACAAGAGGAAATTAACCTGCAATTAGCAGAAGCACAAAATCTAATTCTTATAAAGTTTCAAAATTCACAGAAGGAATAAAATAAAGACACAGAGCAACATGTCCTTTCAATTCACAGGTGAGTCATTGGAGAACAGATTAAAAGTAAAACTAAGTATTGAAACTGAGAGAAAGAATAAGTAGATTTTTATAGTTGTGTTCAAGAAGGGAGAGTTAAAATAAAAATACAAGATTAAATAGGCCAAGTATGTAACTGCTGCTGTAACATCACATCCAGAAACCCCAGTGAATTAAATAGCTACAAAACAAGAGAGACCCTGTGTTGCAGGTCTGTAGTATCACTTTCTCAGTTACCTGGCCCTAACACCACTCATTAAACTCTAATGAGCCATCTCCTCTCACCAAACACAAGGACATGGATGGCTCAGAGCATCCTAAATGCCTTGTCCATCTCTTTGCCATTGAAATGCAGCCCCTTCCCAGAAATTATGATGATGCAATGTAAGGATCATATGCTAGGATGGAAGAGCATGCCAGGAAATCAACATATTTTCCATAATGAAAACTGAAGGACAAAATCCTCATTTATATTTTTTAAATGGGAAAAGCTGATTTTTTTTTTTTCCCCACCAGGAGACTGAAGCTGTTTTGAATATTTTCAATGTTTAGGTATTATCCAAAATCTTTTTAACCAGTTGTGCTCTAACAGACACAGAAATGAAAACTGAGACAAAGATATCTACTGATGGCCCAGACTGCCCCAGCCAGCAGACCCCCCAACCCAGGATCTGCACCTTACCACGTGAAAAATATTATTTGTTAAGAAACATCCACACAAAGGACTTTCATTTGCAATATCTTATCCAGGTAACCCGCCCCTGGCAGCCTTACAATACTACAATTTATAAGCCTCAGAAAGCTGAAGGAATGCCTTTTGAATATCCCTGAACTGGTGTTGGTCTGTGTGAAATCAATAGGCAGCATTCATTTAGCTGGAGGTTGAATCCACACCAATTGTGACTGAACTGGAAGGTCAAATAAACACAGATATTTCAAGATTAAGGTTTGGGAAAATTAATTGACCTTTGATACTCTTCTCTAAAATTACATTTTTAGTTCTGGGACCAAATAAGGGGAGCTGGTGCTCTACAGTGTTTAAATCACATTGCTGGCATGTGAAGTTACTGCCCATAGCTTTAATTTAAAGAATGATGCCATCAATGACTAAGCACAGACATAAACAGGCTCTGTGGTTTCCCCACAGTCATTCACATTTTCCAGCCAGTCCAATGGGTTTTGGAGGAGAGAGAGAGGCAGGTGTCATGTCCTGTGTTGGACAAATAACTAAATAAGTGACTGCCATTGGCAGAGCTCTGTCTGCTGCTGCATTTTCATTTGGCATTAGTACATGCATATAACAGAGGCAGTCTTTGCCCAGAAGGGTTGGCCACCTAAATAACAAGGAATGGGGATGAAAATGCAAACAATATCTTGCCCTCACCCTTGGCCAAACATACCCATGGAAGCCACACCTGGTCTTGTGGTCTCAGATGTGCACCTCCCTCTCATCACAGAGAAGAAAAAGATGAGCTCTCTCTTCAAAGAGAAATCAGCCCCCATTACAATAACTCAAAATTCCTCAGTGAAGAGGAGCTTTCTGAAGCTGGGCCAGGCATAAAGGACCAAAAAAAAAAAAAAAAAAACCCAAAAAAAACCCCAGTGTACACAGTAACTGTTTTACAACATTTCTTCAAAGTTTCTCCAAATGATTCAATTTTTCTGCTATTTATCTGTGCAAAAAGGAAAATACAGCTCACCTGAGCAGATTATAGTGTTGCTGCAGGATTAAGACTTTAAGCAAGTCTTGTCATCTTTTATTAGGCATAACCTAAGAACACACTGGTAAGGCATAAACTGCATCATTGCTAGGTAACGTGAGATTTTTCAATTATTATTATTCCAGTCATCATCGTGCTAGAACATGTAGAGATTTAAAAGGCAAATACCATAATTATACCCACAGGAGAAGCATGTGTAGGGGTGTCCTTGCTGGGTTCACAAGTAGGCATTCTTGGCAGGTCTGGTTTCTATACGAAATGTTTTTTTTAAAGAAAGTGCAGCAATAATTCAGGCATTCAGACTTCCATTACCACTTCCTTCTTGTAAATATGCAAGCCAATGCATTAAGTATAGGTGGTCTTATCCCATCTCATTTATTTTAGAAATCCTAACAAGGCTACAGTTTGATAGGGATCTTACTGACATTCAGGGTCTGAGTGGTGAAGGGAGAAACTCACTTTCTTACTATTACTCAAGTTTCACTTGTTGCAATTCAGTGGCTCTATTTGAATGAAATTCAGGCCAAGAAGCTGTGGGGAATCAATGAAACTTTGTTCCAATGAATTCCTGAAATTTTGGATAAGGCTGCATTTGTGCAGAGTTTAGCCCAATGCTGCCAAAGTCATGGGTTGTGTCCCAGACAGAAAAGCAGGTAAATAATTTCTCCTCATCTTCCATTATCAGCAATTCTGCCCAAAACCTGATCCCAGCACTTGGATACTTCTAAAAAAGTATACTTCTGAAGAGAAGTATACCTCTTCCAGTTTGTTGTAATGCCAGTCAAACCAGTAGTTCTGGCCATACCTACTGCTGCCCTTGCTTTTCCCTGCTGTTTGTAGATAGTTTCAGTCAATATAACACATTTTTCCCCCCTTTAATCCATCTCTCTGTTGACCTCTGAGTGACCCCAAATTGGAAAGGTATTGGAACCATTTAACATTTCAAGCAGCACAAGTGCCCAGACCAACTTCTAGAGAAAAACCAAGTGGAAAGGTTTAAAACACTCCAGCACTCAACACCTGGGAATATTAAAAGATCCCTACAGTAGAAATCCTCCTCCTGGTCTGTGAACATTACATATATGACATGTCAATGAGAACCCTAAAAATAAATTAACTTGAATTTTAAAGGCCTTTGAGCTGGCCCTGAAGGCCAGCTCACCACCACCAGTACAGTTTGTTATCTGAGAGTTAACAAACAGCAGGAGCTGCACAGCCTGGAACGGTCATGGAAGAGTCTGGAGCTGTTCTGCTACAACAGGAGGGGAATCAGGGATAATTACAGGCTGAATGAGTTGCATAATACAGTGTGCATCCTCAGCAGTACATTGTGTCCTGATTACCAGCACAGAAGCTAGAGCTGCACTGATATTATGGCTTTAAATTCAGCTGTCTTTTTTTTTTTTTTTTTTCCTTCGTAAGAGACTGAATGCAAAAGGCAGGAACAACCAATTCCAGAGATGGAACAGAACAAAAATTGGTCAGGGGCTCAGAAAGAATAGTATTGTCTTCTGGCTGGCAGTCTGACAGACACAGATTTCTGTGTAGTTCTGTGTCTAATAAATAGGTGGAAAGGCCTTTGAACAGGCTGGATGCCTCTCCTAAGCTCTTCATTAAAAGATTTAAATTTCAGGACACCACTCTCCTCTAGTTTCCAAGGGGTCAGGAAACCTATTTTCAGTGGCTGCTGCCCATGGGATAAATAATGCCAGGTCCTGGCAAAAAGAAAAAGGACAAAAAGAAAGAAACAGCTGTTCAGTCTGATGCTCAGAGGCTGCAAGAGGATGGATTTTAAAATGAATGTGTAACCTGCCATGTACTAAAATGTCTAAATAGGCTTTGGGTTCAGTTCCAGATCTTCAAAAGGAATGTTTTCAATCATGTCTTCACAGGGGTTTGAAACTTCCTATTAGCCTACTCCCAAAATGATCTTTCTGTTCTCACCTTCTAGAGAGGTTTGTCCCTTGCTGAACATCTTCTCTTCTGGAACTATCCCCACCATCTGGACAGTTTGTCACAGCCATTTTCATTTGGTTTTCATGCAATTTCTCACTGTATTGCATTGCAAATGGATTAAACTAATTTACCTCCTTCTTATGTTAACAAACAATTTTTAGTGAAGTCATGGCTTCCTTCAAAGACAATTTTCCTTTTCATATCTTGCTGTATGTAAGATGCCCAAAGAGCCTGTTCCAGATTTCATTATTTAATCACTCCTGATGGGAAAATCAAAGGCATACAAAACTGATAAAGCTGAATTTTCCTCAGAAGCAAACATCAAAATGTCCCACCATTGGTTTGGCACAGACATGCAGGTATATCTGTGTATTCAGATCCAGGTGTGTGCATATATATGTACACACACTTGTGATCACCTTGAATTTATGCTCTCCAGAGTAATTCTTCTGAATGTATGTGTTGTGTATGGTATTCAGGTTGATGTATACAGCGCAGAATTTTAATTTTCATTCTGAATTAATTAAGAATTAATGTCTACTTAGAGTGCTAGTCATGTCTTAAAATGATATTTTTCTCAAAGGAAGGCAGTGGCAGAATAAGTCAACTCTGAATAGTACAATTAGATGCAGCTTCATGAAAAGCATGAAGAGTTCAGCACATTAAAGGATATTATTTTACTGAGCATGTTATATGCAGCGAATGAACCTTTTGTATGTCTGCAAACCATTTAAAATTAATTTATTTTTCATTCTGTCTTACATATTGTATCAGAACTTCAGCTAACCAAGTACCCTTCATTTCTTCAGTCATTAAAATTAATATATTACCATAGTCTGAAGTAGGGCTGGACCTAGAGTTAAAAACAGCTTCCAGCATTGCACAGCAGAAATGTTCTGAAGGGATGCAGAACCCCGTGGTCATCATTTCTCCAATGTACTACCAAGTGTTATACCATTCCCCCCTCTCCATGGGAGGCTAATCAGCAGCAAGGAGGCAGTAAGGAATTTTAAAAGCAGCCTGGTTCAGCAACATTTCTGCTGTACAGGTCTCCCTGTGGGTGTGTTTCTTGGGCTGGCAGTTGGAGAGTGTGAAAAGAAACTTTCAGCTACAAGAGATATTTGCACCTGGGAACGAGCCCCTGAGGCAATCCATCTTCCTTGGCTGGAGGTGAGGATAAACTAAACTGGGATCCCGAGAACCACGTTATTCCCACTGCAATCTCCACTGAGGATTATTAAGCACTGACAGTATGCTTGTCACCTAGGGTTAAACGCATCCCACGGAGAGGAATTACACAGGCCCATATGCCACGTTGCCAGAGCCAAGCAAATATTTTTCAGGCAAATATTTTATTCACAAAAAAAGGACTTATTTCTCAACTGAAATGATTTGCAAATGCAGATCAAATTCACTGAATTGCCTCAGTGGTTTAGTAAAAGAAGGGAAAACAAGCTTTTTTTTTAAAAAAAGTGCATATTTTAGTCAGGTAGTTTGAAACAACAAGTCTCATCTTTCTAGTTTGTATCGGCATTATTTCTTTTGCATAAGATATTCCAAGATCTCCGTAAGCAGAAGCCTTCCCTGCCTACATTTTGGGTCAAAGCTTAATTTCACAGAAAATTATTTTCCAAGGTTTGTGGATAAAGAAGTCATCTTTATTGGAAAAGGCAATTGCTGTTATAGTTAGAATACCCCAATGTTTTGGGACCTGATCGTAATTTAGGTAAGTGTAAAAAAATATTTGTTCAAGTGAAAACTGCAAGGCTAGGCCAATTTTTACGATCTGTGAAACCAAAGTGCTAAAACATGAGCTGTGTGTCTTGGGCAGATGAGAACATGAGGAGAGAAGCAGAAAATGAAAGAACATCCACTGAGATCCTGCAAGAAACAATATCACTTCTTTTCAAAAAGCTTCAAAAATTCCCAAGCCAGCAAGACAATTCCCATCTTAAAAATTAGGAATGTTCTTACCCATATTGAGGCTTAAATTTGCTAAGGCTAGGGATGGGATTTGGGCTAATTTAATCTAAGACAATGGGAATACAGAAACTGTGCATAGAAAACAAGGGCAGCAAGAGACAATCATAATAACAGAGTTCAAAACCCTCCAGGAGATGAACAGATGATGCCAGTCATCAGTGGAACAAAGGAAAAAAAGGAGATGAAATTTGAGGGGAAGAAGCATTTTTACAGCTCCAGCTAAATAAAATCTCTAACTCTCCTACAGCGTGTTAATGTTTATTGAGCAACAGAAATACAAAGAAAAATGAGACAGTGAGGTTACAGCCACCCACAGCTGTCCTAGGGTTATGCTTGTAGGGATAAAAGATGAAGTGGTTTAATACCTTCTAATAAGATTGAGTCATACCACCTCCTCTCATCTGTGGCCTTTGGATCAGCACAATGGGAATGTCCTCACCTCAAGGATACCTACGCTGCCACAACTTTCCATTGTGTGAGCAGAGCACTTGGGAGGGAAATCAAATATTCCTGCATCAGACAGGCAGTGTGTCTGCACTTCTGAAAAGGACTTGTTGAAGTGGGAGCCTGGGAGAGCACAGAACCAAGTCTGCCAAAGGAGAGGAGCCCTCCCCACCTTACAAACCCACTCACACCTGGGAGTGGGGCCCTGGTTGGAGACACAGCCTGGAAACACAGGCTGGGACACGAGTGGGGATGCAGCCATGAGCAGGGGACAAAGGAGAACCTGCTACAAAAGCAGAATTTATGATAGTCACCTCTTTTATCAAGCAATCCCCAAAACCCACTAACACCTATTTTATCACACCCTTCATCCTTGTCAGTCCTGGGGCTGAAGTCAGCAAGAAAGGTACCTGCAGGTCCCATTTTAATTCATACTCAGAAAGTCCAGAAACACCAAAGATATCCCTGTTTTCATTCCATCCTGCTATGCATGGGATCATAGATTTTGTCCTTCTCTGATACATCACCATTCCTCAAGAACCCCCACTTATTAAGTGAGAAGGGGGGAAATCATCTGCAGGAATAGCAATTAGTCAGTGCTTTCCTTAGATATCCTCACTTGGAAGAACCTCTCAGCCTTTTCCCTCCCACCTCTCTCGAGGCTGAGCTCTGACAATAGCACTGCTTGTTTCCTTGTACTCTTAACTAGAATATGGGACATCACACAGCACTTGCATGATTCATGAGGAATACAACACACATCTTCACTTTTATGAGCAGCAGTATATTGTTGTCATTTTACAGATGCAAAACTGAGATGCAAGGGGATTAAAAGGGAAAAAAAAATTCCCTTTGTTCCTTGCATTTTTAGGATAATTACTTTCCAAACACATGAAATTATGACAGGGCCTTAGAAATGGAGCCTTTTGGTGCCAGGTGGCAGAAGGCTGAGCAGCTGAATGGCCTCCCATACAGGGACAGTGGGGCTGTCCCTGCAGCAGGGAGGGCAGGCTCAACACCAGAGTCATGAGGGACCAACCTCCGTGGGGCTTGGGTGCACACAGGAGCACATTCTCTGGCACATTCACTGTTTGGACACTGGGAAAGCAGCTCCAGAAGGTTCCCCATGGCCTGCACTCAGCATGAAGGATGGGTGTGAATGAGAGGTTTGATGTTCCCAAAGCAGGAACCCCCCATTCCATGGGGAAGACAGGTCAAGCTGTGGTGTCTTTGCATTCTGTCACTTTATTACTATCAGGAGATGTTATCAGCTACCAAGGCAGCAAACCCAGTCCCTCCCTTAGAGGTGACAGCATTGGAGTGAATGGCTCCTAAACCTCTGCTGTTTGAAATCTTGAGTGTAACTTCTACTTTCAGCTCAAATGATTAAAACCTGGTGTGATTAAAAATAGTAAAAGCCATAAGCAGCTACAGGCAGCCTTGCCCATGATGGAAAGCCAGTAAATATTGAAAGATGCATGTTCCAATTTGGGTCCTAAAACAAAGAACAACATGAGGTTTGTGATTTAAAAGGGTCTATGTTTGCCTCTAAGCAGGCAGCTTATTCGAATTCTCACTCCTCAGCCCTACTCACTGATAGGTGGCATTGGCAGCTCCTCTGAAAATGTGTCCAGAAATAGAGCTAGCAGCAGCAATATAAGCATGAAGATTTATTACCAGATTTTGACTTGAACTGGACTTGTCATTTTTGTCCATGACAGAGAGGACAATCTTCTGAGAGTGGTAGAAGGAAACACAGATCTGAAGTAGGGAAGGATGCTCTGTAACATGTTTGCTTTTCCTTTCTCTCCTTTTTCCTTCCTCTCCTCCATGATGATATACACCCAGAGAAGACCAGCTCCCCAGCTCTCCAGACCCACAAATCCTGGCATCAGAAGAACTCCTTTGTCTGTGTCAGCACAGAGAGAGTTAGCTGAAGAGTCTGAACTGAATGAATGTAATTGCAATCTTTTACAGCACGTGAAGAAACATCTTAGCAATACCAGCAACTGTCTGATGAAACTTCACTAAAAACGTCAGCATTCATCAGCATAAAATAAATTTTTAAAAGGGAGAAGAGAAGAAAATGAGACCAAATATTTATGAATTTTAAGTGTATCTGCATTCAATTCAGTTGGTTTCAGAAACGTGGTTAACAACAGAGACCAACACAAGTTCCAAGTGAAAAAAATCTCACTAAATATGTCCAGAAAAAGGTATAGTCCCTCTAGATTTCCCGAATGTAATACAATTCTTACTGGGACAGATGGCCAAGTGATGTCAATTTTGGATTACTTTCTTTCCTGAAATAGAATCTTATCTATATATACTACATATATATATATATATATATGTGTGTGTGTGTGTGTGTGTGTGTGTGTGTGTTTTCCCTCCACTTGGCTATCCTCCCCACTTTGCAACAGGTTTTACAGGATGAATGATTGAAAATTCTCTTGGAAGCATATTACTCTGCGAAGTAAGAGTACCTTGGCCTCCATATTTTCAGAAAGTAAATTTTAGTCATAAGGTGGGACACAAATGCATCAAACCTCTAAAGTACTGAAAATGAGTCCAGCCTCACTGGGGGCTTTCGATTTGCAAAGCCTACAAGCCAACTCTTTGTTTTGTATTTTTCTTCCAGTCTTGATTTCCTGTGCACTGCCTTCATGTTTTCCATGAGGGAAAATAAAATGCATCCCCAGACTTAAGTTTTGATAGAACAACTCATCTAAAAAACCCAAGGCCAATGTTAATCATACCTCATATGTTTTAAGTGCAGTGGAAACAATTGTGGCAAAACATTCTCCAGCCACGGCTGTGATCCAAACGTGAACTGGGGCAAGGCTAACTCCAAACAGATGACAGGAAATAGTGAGATGTAAATAACAATAATGTGAACAGTGGTTTTTGCTGTCTGCGTTGAGAGAAATGTAAACAACCCATCCACTGTATTTTCAGAATTTTCCAAGTTTCAACCTAATGTTTTACTATCAAAGAATATTTACCATCTGTGATGTGAAAATTTTAATCAACTAATGTCCCATTATAAACTGTTTTTTTGAATATGACGTTTTTAATAATTTTATCTGATCAATATATAGATAAATACAACAATCCTTTATTGCTAAATATATTTATATTGATGTTGATAGTATGGGAGTTTGGGTTTCTAACCCTTTATAACTCAGAAAGCTCTATATTGCTTGATTGTCTAATTCTGTAAAACAACAAACATGAAGGAAAGTTGTTGGTAATTTGGAAAGTAATCTGGAATCCAATTCTTTCAGACAATTTAGTCCCCAAAATAACTCCCACAGCTTCAAATATTTAAGAATTTCAGTGCTATTTCATTCCCAGAGTGAGTTCATTTGAAGTCTTTCTTTTACAGCAATGTATATTGGCATTGACTGTTCTGAAATTAGTTTAAGTTAGATCAGAAATAGACCTATTGCCTATAAAAGTCTTATCTGCTATAGATCAGTGGTTAGCTCATGGTTACTGGAAAATATTTCTCCCTCCCTCTTTAATCCTGCTCTAATTGGTTTTCTTACTCCTTCTTTAGAAAACAAACACAACACATAAAAGTAAAAACAAGAAACAATTAAACTTCCCCACCCCTGTAATTCTGCATCAGTGCAGATTTCAGATACTGTGACCCAATTCCCTCAGGCCTTAGATCCAGGAGTAAGACAATTCTTTCAACACAGGTCAAAGATCTACAAAAACAATGTTGCTGGAAGGGGCTATAGCAATGGGCTGTTCAAAGTCATCCAAGCTCCAGTGAAAAGGAAACATTAAGAGCCAGATTTAGGACTTTTTCCAAATTTAAGGTAGATGAAAATCTGGCCCAGAATGAACAACAAATCATTTGTTAATTCCCTTTCAAATAAGAATTGCAACATCTCACAGGTTAAATCTGTTTAAATATGATTCATTCTGCTTTTGCTAAAAAGCAATTTTCCATCATCATACTCCACATATTTCCAGTTCTGTGTGGGTCTCAGCAGATAATGAAAAATACAAAATGCCTTTTTCTTTCTTTGGACTCAAGAAGCTGAAGCTGTCCTTGGCTCAGAGCACCCAGCCCTAGATTACCTGTTACCAGCATGTGGCTGGGACTCAGGTTTCATCTCTCTGCCCTGAGCAGCGATGATGTGGATACGTGCATTACTTTAACTGTCTTCTTAGTCATCTTGGTGATTATTTTTTCAGATACACAATACCTGGAAATATGCTGGGTTTTCCTGATAATACATTAAAATAAATTTGCCTGTAAAAGTAGTGCTGAAGTTTCCATTCCAAGCTGATAGCAATCACACAATCTAGGCCAGAGTTTACATCTGGGGTAGACCAGCCGAGTGCTATTTCAATCTAAAAATATATGACAATTTATGTCAGTTGAGAATCAGACCAGCTGTTTTTAATGGGGTTTCATTTAAAGCAATTAGAAAATGTAAAGTTGGAAATCCTATCATCTCGTTAGTTTTCCAAGGGCTATTATCTAGTCTGTATCGCTTCTAGAGGAGTGGAGATCTTCTCCAATTACTCATTCCTAATTCATATGCCAGACTCTCCAGCTTCTCCCTCCACGACTTCCCAGGACACAAAGAGAAGCTGCTGCATCACCTAGTGGCTAAAGCAAAGCCTTAAGAGGAGCAAGGACACTCCTGAGAAAAGGTTTATTCCCCCAGTGCTTCTGTCTCTCACTCACTTTTATAATGCACAGAATTAAGCACATGCAATATGTAGCTTTTTTTTTTTTTTTTTTTTTTTTTTTTTTTTTGGGGGGGGTGCATTTTTTATTTAGAGTACTAATATTAATGAATATCTAAATATATGAAAATAGCTCCTCAGTGGGAACTACATTCCCTTACAAGGTGGAAAGCAGCAGTTACCACAGGGAAGAGGAGTCAGGCAGGTCCTTCCCAGTTAAAAGCTTCACCTCCTGACCCCAGGCATGGCTTAAGCCACCAGAGCAGAAGACAAATGTTTCTCCTCTCAAGCCCAACCCAAGTGCTTCTTGTGTCTCACAGGCTATTCACCTAGTCCACAAAACTGGGATGATTTCACTGCACATGTATTACCCTCAAATAAATCTCAGTCTTTGAAAAAGAGGCTCTACAGAAAGGATGTTCAGCATTATTTTGGATGCAGTTGAAGGACAGACTTTTTCCACTACCACAGTGGATTTGAACAGATTGTTACAACACTGGTAAAAGAACAACTTGCCATACCATAGCTCTGAGTGCAACTATTAAAAAAGTAGCTGAATTCCGTATTATTTTTATGATTAGAGAAGTTGAATTCCATATTATTATTATTATTATTAGATGTGACTGAGAATTTTTTCCTCAAAGTGATTTGCAATGAGAAAGAAAAGTCAATTAAGCAAACCAAAAAAACCCCAACAAAATCAGATTTTCCCAGACTGGAATTTGCCTTGGGAAGTACTTGCTGGTCTCTTCTCCTTGTTCAGTACTCTGCAGAAGCTGTTAAAGGGAGTGGAGCATGCATTAGACCACATTGCAAAACCATCTAATCCTGCACTTGGATAGAGGCAAGAGACACCTGAACTACATTTTCCATAACATGTTCCCATAACATTGCACTGGATCTAAACAAAAGGCTAAGTATTTCTATACTACAGTGCTCTTCAGAACTCCCTGTTCATAATTTTTTTCAGTATTTATTTCAGCTCAAGACAGAAACATGGCAGAACATCAGAATTTGCTATGGGTAATGATTTCCAGTGTTGGCATAGCTCAAATAATATTTATATTTTACAGCACAGGTTTTCTCCCTGAATATTATGTTTCAGTACTCTCAGGATGACAGGAAAAGCATTAGAAATTTGCAGACAATTATGCTCTTTTGATATCTTAATTTTGATAGCAACCCAGAACATTGTTACTAAATAGAAAGTGAGGAACACTCTACCCATGCAAGTTACAAGTTACCCAACACAGGTGGTTGGCTTGGTTTCTTGTCACTATTATTCTCCCTCTAAGTGATAGGGAAAAGCAAAGAAAACTTCTAGGAGCTGTGCATCCTAGAGGAAAATTAAATGCTTCCATGGACAGGCCACAGTATAAAATCTTTTGAGTACCAAGAACACTGCCAAGGAAAGTTTTATATCCTCACATGCAGGTTTTTAACACCTGTGGTATTTTCAAGCCTGACACCTGGAGCTCCATGACACACATCAGACTTTCACAGCATCCCAGGAAAGCTGCCTGCACAGTGAAGTCTTTGTCAGCCACTTCCTCTGATTCATGTTCTCTACGACATGTGCTTATATCACTGTTACTCTGGTTAATAACCTGACCCTGAAAACTGGAAATATACCACAAATCACCACCATGGAAGAGCTTACGTCTCCACTTCCTGACTGGATTCAAAGTTCAAATGATAAACTCATCAGTGGGTGTACTGCTTTCTGTTAGCAGTGGAGAGCTATTAATCTTCCAAAAAGCACTGCAATGACTTACTCCAGATGATAACTTTGTGACGGGGAAAGCAAGAGAAATTGTGTGGCAATCACTGCTGACCCCTGCCACTAAAATGCCATTTAGCAACTCTTCAAACCAGGGCTTCAAACCCAGTGGGCAGCTCGCCAACAAGATCAAAGTCAGTGGGAGCTCTGCCCGAGTGAGTTAAGTATTAATAAGTGCCCAAATAAGGCACTTATCCAGAATGCAAATATTTCTTCCTTATTCAGCATGTGGAATTCCCATTGATGTAAATGAAAGTACCATGTGTGCAGACAATGCAAACGATATCTACAGCCTGGATCAAGGGGAGGAATTCTGCCTGCAGTGTTACGAAATCTTAATCATTCATCCAACTCGAGAACCCCAGGCTGCAGCAAATAAAGTTGCACATATTCTGTGTGAGAATCACACATCCACCATCTCAAAACCTTCTGAACTGGAATAGGGCTGGTTTTCAATTGCCAGGCTGAAGAAGTGAAGAAACTTGATGGGTTTTGCACGGTGACAGAGAATGAGGTTTATCAAATAAAATAAGCTATTCCTTATTTGTGAATAAAAGTGTCAGGATATTTTTAAATGACCTTAGTTCTATACCTCAGAAATGCAGCGTTTCTAATGCTAATGTGCAGGCACACTGACTTTAGCACCACATTTATAACTCTTTGAACAAGAATACAGTACCCGCCTCTGTGTCAGTCCTAGAGGACAAAAATACATAATTTTAGTTCACTTCCCTGATATGGAAATCAGAAAACTTGCTCCCCCGTGGCCGAGTTTCAGAATTAGGCTTTATTTACAAGCAAATCAAAGCTCGGATGGACTGAAAGACACATCATTCATAGACAATGATTTTGCTAGCAGACCTAATGGATCTGGACAAATGACAAACTGACTGAAATACATCTGTAACTAAATGGCTGAGATGTGAATCATTATCATTCATGGAGGTCAGACTACCCAGGCTTCAGCAGTGTTCTTCTGACTGTTAATAGTCTTGAAAATGTTTGCAAATGCCCCAAGTTGCATGCTGCTTTCTAGTTGTCATTCACCATTTGCTACTCCCTGTCAAAATGTTTCAGTCATTAAACCAGAGAGCAGAAAATATACCACATGCCCAATCACACATTGTGAATAATAAAAGTAGACAATTTGTGAACAAACCCAGAATCAGAATAGAATTCATGAAAACAATTTAGCAGACATCTGAAAAACAGATCTCTTTCCAGACAACAGCAGCGATTTGCAGGTTTCTTCTTAATTAAAAAGGGAACAGTTAAATCCATCAAGCTTTGTGTTTTGAAAAGTGTTATTATTATAATCCTAATATTTCATCTATATTTCTGCTTTCAAAGTGGCTTTCAGGAGACTACTTCAATTTACCTTTTCTGTTTTGACAAAAATAACATTTATTAGGACTTCAAGTTGAAAATGCTTATTGAGAACATATGACATTACAGGGGAATATTGACTATCTCAGAACTAAGAATTCTATATCCAGGAAATGCAAAGAAAAAAAGGTAAATATTACAAGAAATCCACGTATGTAAAGATAAGGAAGAGTTTGTTGGGTTCAGCTTTAATTCTGCCCATCATAATTTTTAAAACACATCCTGAGAACTGACTGAAAAACTCACTGCTCAATATGCACTATGCAAAGTGTCTTGGAAGCTTGGTTCCTCTCAGAGCCTCTTCTCTTACTGTGCCAGCATGCTCAGTACCATCTTGTACCAAAGGCAGATGTGACAGTCCAGTTCTGATTTCTCCTGAAGTCACACAACAGAGCTAAAAGGAGCTATTTTTGCAAGCATTCCTGACACCAAGTCTGACTATCTGCAGAAAACCCATCCAAAAGTAAAGTAAGTGCCTCTGAAGCACTGGTAAGTGGGATTGCTTTTGGTGCTATCAGCCACACAGCTCCTACACAAAGGAGTAAACCACCACAACTCCTGGACTCTGCTCATTGCTCAGTTTTCCTGTTAATTTAAAGACTGATATTCTCAGTTTTCTCTTTGGACTAAAATCAGCACATCCTATGGCAAAACACAGCATTAGACATTAGATTGATAGTGTGCAAACTACAACATAAATCTGCATTGCCCACATCTGTCCACAGGACAGACCACCCCTTCCCTGGCACAGGAGTTTTGCAGATGATCAGGTTCCACTTTCTGTGTTCATGGTGCTCATTCCAGACAGAATTTGTTCCTACACAGAAGATGAACACAAGGCTATTTAAGCCACAATTAAGCCCTCAGAAATAGGCCTTAAGTGATGCATAGGCTTCTGTCAGCTCCCTAAATTTCACCCTATGTAATTTCTGCCATCACCCACTCACATTATGTTATTGTCTATGGCTTCAGAAAATTACTACTAGTGCATGCATAACTTCCATTCAACAAAGAGCCTCAATGATTGTTTTCTTAAACGCCCTCTGAGCTTCCCATATTGGCTCTTGTGCTTTTACAAAGACATTTCCCCAGTATGAAATCTCTCTCCCATCTTGTATGGGAAGGAGAACGATTCAGAGTTCACCCCGGAACATCCCATCAGGGAGAAGCAATTGGCTATGCATCATTTCCATTCCTAACACTATACTGACCTCTAGAGTAAGAAGTGCTGCACACCTGACAAATCGGCTGGGTAGAAGGCGACAAGAAGTAAGATGAGGTCTCTCAGAAGCTGTCAGCCCTCAGGACAGGTCCCTGGAGCCGGGCACTGGGACAGCACAGAGCCCTCGAGGCTGAAATGCATCTGGTTCAGCTGGCAGAATGGATTAAGGTTCTGGCCGTGCCTTATCCTTCATGAGCAGGACCAGGAGTCTCACAACACCCCATGCAGCAGTTTGCACTTTGATTCACATCCTGAGGATTAGAAAACTTCAGGCTTACATAGACTGGCAATGGTTCACACAGCTTCAGCTCTTTACTCCCATTTTCACTTTTCAAACAATAGTATTTTAAGATCTGAACATGTTCTGAGCTATATCTCCTCTAGGGAAAGCAAAAAAAAATATGTTCACAGTTTTCTCTAATGATATCAATTTCCTTTGCCTTCTTTTTTCCTTTTTCTAACTGAAAATATTTCAACTGAAATACTGACTACAATATTTTTCAAGTATGAGTGAGCTCTCTTCAGGAAAACTTTTCAAGGCTTCAAAAGCATATTCCAAACAGACTTGGCTTGAAAGTAGGCTTTACTTGTCTTCACCCAGATTTCTCCAGGAAACCCCTGTGGACTCTTACTGGTAAAGCATTGAAGTGTGAGCAGAAAACAGCTGCTTTACACCATATTGACTGGGCGGTCTCTTAGGTATGGTCAAGAAATAGAAATGCCTAAGAGCCCATTACTAGGGTTGAGAGAATCCATTAAGAGACACAAGGCTCCCATTCAGGCTCTGGACAGCCCACAGGAGCAATATGGACAACCCCTGCCAGTCTCAAGAACTGCCCACAGAATTAGCTGGCTGAGTTACACTGTCAGCCAAGTGCCTAAAAATTTCATTTTACATCCTGAGTACAGAGTTCTGTGGACTTTTGAAGCTGTCTCACAATCAATTAGAGATATTTTGGTGAGATGGATTTGCACAGTGATCACCTTCAACAATTCACAGTAGTTTCTTATATTCAGCAACAATATTTTTTTTTCCTTTTTTTTTTCCAGTTTATTATTTAAGTCAGCTATTTCTGTTCTCTTGCTCCCTCAGGTGAAGTCAGACCATCTGTTGTAAACAGGTACAGTCACAGGCAAGACCTCTGAACTTCTGCTGACTGGAAGGCAGAAAGCCACTTCCTTTGATCTTCTGCATTACTGCAGCAAAGCTCAGAGTAAATTTAAAAACAGCACTAGTAAAAGTTTTTCTATCAAAAAAAAGATTCTCTAAGAATTACATTGATACTTAAAAAGCCCTCCCAAGATGTTTGTGGCACTACAAAAAGCTTTTCTATGATTTTTAAAAATAGCAACTTCCAATGAGACGTTAAATGAAAGGAAAGCCTCATGCTTAAGATTTCAAAAGGTACACAACTTGTGCTGATTTTCTGCATTAATTCCCTTCAGGATCAAAAGCAGTGTGTACTTTTCCACAAAACCATGAAAAGCTCAATTGTCAGTAAATACAGGTCAGCATTAAAGTATTTCAAGCAGCCAGGAGCTAAGCATGAACAGCAGGTGAAAAGGCAGGGCCACAACCAACTTGGTGTTAAAGCATAGGGAGCAGAGCTAGGCAATAAAGGGTAAAACAGGTTTCTGCAAAAAGGCTTGTTTTTTGTTGTTTTTTTTTTTTTCCAGACTACACCAAGTATCTGGATGGAAGCACCTGGCAGCCCCCAGCAGAAGGGGCTCAGTAGCTCATGCTGAGACCATTCTGCTCTGTGGGAGCAGGCAAACACAGCACCCCCAGAGCACAGGCTGCAGTCCCTCACAGCCAGGGCAAACACACAGGTGCTCACCCCTCTGCAGCACAGCTGGCACCTCAACTGTCCCAGGGGCAGAAGAAGGCAACAAGGGGAGTCAGATCCCTCAGGGACAATCGTCCTGGCTCCTTTGCACCCACCAAATGCCTCTGAAGACCCTTTCAGAGCTGTAAAACATCCCCTTGAAGATCTTATTGGGCAGCTAAAGATGACCCTGTCCTTGTGCTGCAGGGAGAAACTCTGTGGAGAGACAATGCAAAACACTCTCTCAATGGGGCTGCAGGGGCTTTGGGTTAATCTTAAAGATTGGCAGGGAAGTTAATATCATGGACCTTAAACTGCATTTTGTTTTATTAAGGGGACCCATATCTGAAGCAATACATAGAGTTCTTCTCTGAGCCCATTTTTGGTCTTCCCTCAGGCTGTGTGACCCTCCCTGCAGTCCCAGGGTGTCTCTGTACTTGAGTGCCAACATTCCCCACTCCCAAGCCTTGGCACACATCCAGGCTGGATGGAGACCATGGACAATTGGCTGATTATGGCAGGTGGGGAGCATGGAGCACCAAAAAAGAAGAAGAATTGGATTCAAAGAAGACAAGCAGCTTTGAGGGCTGGAGGTGTGTCACTGCACCATTTGGAGTTACACACACACACACAAGGGTGTGGTGCAAATTACACCTTCAGAGAAAGATTGCAGCAGGGTCAGTGTGGGGACCTGGCTTGCACAGGCTGCTGAACACTGCTGTGATGAGGTATCAGTGATGGAGCAGCTGCAACCTGACCCAGGAGGAAGCCACCAAAGCCTGCATATTTTTTTTTATGTTTTACATGCTACCTCCTAAAATAAAAATCAATATGTGTCAGACTAGTGATGTTTAAATGGATAATTCCCTTTCTAGTGAACTGATGCTTCTCTTTGCCTGCATGATAAACAGTTCTGGGAACATGAAATAGGAAAAGACCTTGGAGAGAAGATGAGAGGAGCTCAGGAGACTTGAGGTTACAGGAGGAGGAGGAGGAGGAGGCAGGAAACCAAACTCACTGGCAAATTGCCCAAGATCAAAAACCAATGTGCACTGTCAAGATGTGCTGCTTTGTTTTTTAATCCCAGAGTTAAGAGAAAGAGAAGACCCCACCCATTGTGTGCATCCTCTAGGGCAGCACTGGGAGGGGGACAAGTAGATGGGTACCCAAAAGTCAACAATCCAGAAGGCAATGAGAAAAGCAAAAGGGAGAGTGAGAGGACAAGGCATGTCAAGAGGGGGAGCCCAGATCTTCCAGCAGTTTCACCAGGAGCTGGAGAGAACACTCTGAATGGGGCAAATACACAGGTCAAGGGTGAATCTTCATCCCTGCTGTCATGTGAGATGCAGTTCTCTGTTTGATCAGCAGCCAAGAGGAAGCCTAAAGGCTCTTTAGTAATTGGCACTATGCTGGGCTTTCTTGGTTTTCCTTCTAACCACCATGCTGTTTCTATCTTCTTTATTTTGTATCTCTAAATGTGTTTCAGTCTACTGCTGACCCAGAAATGAGAAGAATTAACCCTAATAAAATTCATTATTGACTCTCTCATTACTTTAGTAATTGCTTGGCCCTTGAGTGAGGAGCAGAGGGCAGTGGCTGAAGACCTGTGGGCCAAGCTGGGGGAAACTGACAGAAAGTTTTTATAAATATAGGTAGAAAATATAAATATAGATGATGATGCATTGGATGCTGTGTTTTGTATTTGTTTGTAAGACCCTCAGAGTGTGCTGGGTTTGTATCTATGCTCTGCCATGCTACTCCTTATTGAATAACTTGCATGTTAAAAAGCAGGGGTGCTCCTCTCCCTGCAGTGGCACACACTTGGCTGCCAACCTGTGTGATTAGATCAGGTTATGAATGTACAAAAAATGCATCAAATGACAGCACTGGGGGCACAGGAGTGGGGCAGGACAAAGCCATTTTGTGAACAGGAATATCCCAGCTTGTACTGGACAAGGGCACTATTTGACTGATTTTTTTTTTTCCTGTTGATAAAATTAGAGCAACATTTCTACTGGGAACAGAGAACCACTGGCCAGTGTATTTATGTGATACCACACTCTCCATCCCCCCTGAAAATATACAGAATATGATGCCATGGTGGGGACTGCTGGTGCCTACAGACCTGCCAAGGGTACTCAGGAGATCCCTTTGCCCCTGCAGGGGAAAGCATCCACATCTCAGAGAAGTTAAAACATGTTTGACATCCAGGGCAGTCCCAAACTTGTTGTTTTGGCTACACAGCAGTTCCTCTTCAGGAATGGGTAACAGTCATTTTACAATGTCATTTCTCAGTCAGATGAAATCAGTTTGCACAGGCTGACAGAAGAAGTCAAATTCTCTTCCAAAAACTCCCTGTGCTGCCAGCTCCTTTCTGCACCAAAACAAGCATCTGTCTGGCCAAGATTTCCCTTTGTAGTGTCAGCTTTAACCTAGATCACTTTCTTGGCCTCCCTCTCTGAAAAAGCAAGAAGGGACTGTGTAGGATGAGGGACAAGAATGGGCAGGCAGCAGCACCAGCTCCAGAAATAGTGACAGCATTTCATTACTTTAGATGATTGTACAATTTTGCCACAAATTGCACGATACCATTCTTGGATGAATAGCTAGAACTTCCTAAATAAGGATTACAAGTGATAAATAATTAATGAAATAACAGATAATACATGACAGGCAGTTAATACCTTTTCTGGGAACAAATGTCAAATAATTCAATTCCTCTGAAAGACAGCAATTCGTTAAACACGTATGTGAGCGAGAGAAGCCTCGTGTGAACATCTGAGATGAATCAATAATGATCTTGAATTTGGTCAAGATGCACAGTCATTGAGGACTGAAATAATGTCATTTGGACATGAGCAATGTTTTTGTGGCATTCAAGCAGTTCTCTGAAGGTTTTATGAAGTTCCAAAGCTTTGTAGTGTCAGGCTCCTTTCCAACGTTTGGAAGCCAAGTATCTTGAAAAGTTCAGAGGGAGTAGGGGGAGGCAAAGAAAGGAAGCAGTGAAGAGGGGAAAACACAAAACATCATGGAAGGGCCACTTCTTTTCAGCTCAAAAGAATCTGTTGGGTTAAAAATGGCAATTTTCTCATTGTACCCTGAGGCCTTGCTGCCAGAGGTGTGAGCTCGGAATCCAAGAGTAATCCTCTCCGAGGATAGTGTGTGCTTATAGTGACAGCCATGGGAAGAAATTTCCAGGAATACTTTGAAACATTTCTGTTTACTCCTCACTGTGTGAACAGAGAGCCTGTGAACTAAACTTCCACAGAGACATGCTTTGAAACAGATTTGAAGCTCGTGCTTTTTTGCCCTCACCTAACTTCTACTAGACACTGAACTTTATTTGTATGTGAAACTAGCTTGGGGCAGCTTCAAGGTCCACCAGATGAAAATTAATAAAATCTCTCTCTTTCACTACATCAGCTCAGGGTTCAGCCTTGAGGGCAGATTTTCAAAAGGTTCCAGGGAAAATTTCAAGTGGTCACTATCCCTGGCTGTCACCAGAAATGCTCAACACCTGACTAGGGGACACCTGGCACCCAGGCTCAGACTAACCCTGAAGGCTGAGTTAGAATTTGGCCACTTACTTGGGTGCTTATATGGAAATGATGTTCTCTGCAAATCTTGCCTAAGGCAAGCAGTGCTCTGTACAGTCTCAGAGAATAGGATTTGCCAGCTTCGAGATTTGTCTGGGTTCCAAAGGCATTACTCATGCAAAATTCAAAGAAATGAAAAATAAACAGAAGGTGAAATAAAATGAAGACACAACATTACCCCAAGTATATTAAAACCTGACTCAAACTGTTAACAGCCCCACCATATTTACTGATTGTCAAACAGCATCAAGTCAGTATACAGGCAGAATTGTTTGTGATGTAAATATAAAAGGGTATCCCAGACAACTGTAGCATTCCCTATGGCAACATCCTGTGAACTCTTCAGAAAATGTAAATAAAAACATAAAGTCATGTCACTGTGCACAAAAATCCTGCAGATTGGATGCCCTAGAGATATGAACTCTGTAATAATTTCTCCTCCTAGAAGCCTTGATGATTTTCTTCCCACAGCTTTTTGTGTGTGTGTCTGAAAGGAGTTTCCTTCATTTAATGGCTCACATTCTGTTCTGGAGCTTGCTAGTGCAAAGGAGACAAGCCTAATTTTGCTAATCCATGCTGTGAAGAGAGTCAAACAGCATTTCCTACACTTGCTGCCAGTATGAAACAAAATCACACTTCTATCAGGTTCTTACTACTATCTCACAAGATAAACTTCTGTTGCTAATAATATCTGACACTTCCATGTATGAACACACCAAAAATACTTCAGAACAAATTGATCTCTGGTGTAACTGTATTGAATTTACTGGAATTAAACTAGAACTAGGCTGGCATGTTAGGGGGTCAAAGCAATAAGTCAGAGAGCCTCTTTTCCCCTCAGGCTCTCCTGACAGTCAGGGTTAATGGTGCCAAGCAGAGCTCCCAACACCTCCCTACAGCCACCAAAGGCTTGAATCAGGATTACACAACACTGAGAGGGAGCAATTTTCCTTTTCCTTCCTTCTCTTCCTTCTGCAGAAACTTGGGCAGGGAAGGAGAGCTCAAGTCAGTGTGGTTCTCTGATTCCTCGTTCCAGGCTGGGGCATCTGAGTGGGGTGTGGATCCTTTTCCTGCCTTGATGATTAGTACTCAAACTCCTTCTGCCTCCAATGGAGAAGATGAGAGACAAAAAGCTGTCAGAAATGCTCTGAGGTTAGGAGGAATGTTTTGCAAATATGAAGTTTGCTCATCTGACCAAAGACTTTTAAAAACCCCTAAATTCTCCCAGGCTTCATCTCCATGTCCTGGAACCTCTCTTGCCTGGCAGTAACAGCTCTTCATGTGCCAATAAGAACAGAAAGATCACATCAATCTCCTGAGGTGTGCATCTGGCTGAGGTATCACTGGGTATTGGGGGAACACTCTTGGTTTGCAATTTATGCATCACCTCACAAGGGTTCATGCAGCATTTCATCCTAAATGTCCTGCTCAAAGTAGACAAACCAAGGAACTGCTTCCTTTCTGGCAAGGTGTCTCACAGTACAATGTGAGTTCAGCAGATTGGAAATTATAATAGCCTATAACCATGTTCAAGGCTGCTCTGACACACAAACAAAGGTTGTATTTTATACATTTCCTAAGTGCCAGGATAGCAATCTACAGACAGCAATTTACAGAATGTTCCTGCAGCTCCTGCAGACAGCACTGTGACTTCAAGAAAATTTATTTACAGCACCTAAGGGAGGGGGAAAGGCCCAGTGGTATGGAGCCTGTGTTTTGGAGCTCATACTGCAGCCAGGGTGTGAGACACATCCAGCAGACCCAGCCAGAGATCCCGAGGGGTTTGGATACCTGGCAAGCAGCAACATGCAGCTGAGCCTGGCCTCCAGTGACCACAGTGTGAAACTGCCTCTTTGGAAGAACCCCAGCCTAAGCAGTGGTTTATGTGATTTTATCCAAGAACAGAAACACCAGACCTACACATTACAGATAAATATATATATAAAAAAAACTAGGTGAGCCAAGTTTTTTTCCTGGGGCATTTCCCATGAAAATATTAACAAATGACATCAGCTTAAGAGAACCCCAAGGTACTACAGGAATGGGTCATGCACACCCCTGAAAGAAGAGAAAGGCCCAGAGGAGGCTGTAGATGTCTGGGTGTTTCACTCTGTCTGCACTGATAACCTTCAGTGACTGTAGGTGCTCAGGCAGGCACATTTGAGGCAATGTTTGCTCATTTATTGTTGTATTTATTTGCCAATAAATGGCAGGAATATGACCATTATCAATGAATAATGCTTCTATAAAATGGCTCTCCACTAAAGCAATGACTCTGGAAGCAGATATTGTACTGTGTATAATAATTAGAAAATATCTGTTTTTGAAATAACCTTTCTAAAAAGAACATTGCAGGCCCAGGTGTCCTCTATTGATGTTAAAGGAAATCTCTCATCATTGTCACCCCAAAGAAAAAAGTGCAGTGAGAGAATGAGTGTTTGGATAAGTGCCCATGTCTTGGACATACCATATGGCAGCCATGTCTTCCTGATGCTTTGGCTGTATTAAAATGTTTATGGCATTTGCATGAGCCACATGGAACCTCTCAGTGCCACTTTCAGTCCCACAAAAGGACGATTTGGAAGTTGTCCAACGTAAACCACAATGGCACTTTGAGACTGCCATTCCCCAGTGGCCAAGGCTGCAGAAAGTTGGAGCAGAACTGTATTACTCTGTCCCACCCCATTACCCTGGGGCTGCCCTCCATGCCCACCTCTCACACATGTGCACTGCACAGATATTTCAATCCACAGATGGAGGCTTTACAGGGAAAGCACCTCCTTGGAGCAAACAGGAAAATCCAGTGGAACAAGGCTTAGAGGCAGCAGGTTCACAAGAAATTATACCCAAAAACTAAATACCAGAGATGGAAGATGCACTGGGAGAGCAAAGTGAAGTTGAAAGCAGAACCACAAAGATTTAAACATTTAGAACAGCAGTACTGCAAAGGGAGAAAAACACAAAGGAAGTGTCAGACTCAAGATGAGGTCAGAAAAAAACAGCTTTAGGATAATAAGATAGGAGACAGCACAGGGAAAAAACAAACAGGAAGAGAAAAAAAAAGAAAAAATTTTTTTTACAAAGAAAAATCCACTGCAGAAGATCTGACGAGCCCTCGGTGCACTGCAGATCTCAGTTCCCAAGCCAGGGAGCCAAGAGAAGGCTCATGCAATGGAAGTGCCTTTGGTAGGAATGCCAGGAGGCTGACAGCAGAGCCCAGCAGAGAAATTAACTCCTGGCAACCGGGCTAAGGACAAGAACATTTCCATGTGAATAAAGGACAGCCATGGAGGTCACACTGAGCACAGAGGCCCAAGGAGGAAAACACGTGGATTTTTCAAGGCATTAATAGGTCTTTTGTTTCCTTTCCAAACTCTTACACTGGCAGCAATCACATACCCAGTTGCATCTACACCAAAAACCTAAAGGAATTGGGCAATAACACACAGTTGTCTCAAAGGGATTTGATTAGGCCTGCTCAGGTTTCTATATGCTAATAGCAAGAAAATAATCTTAAATTCTGTCCTGTTTCTCTAGGAAAGTAAATATCAAGTTTGTTTGTTTGTTCTCATATTGTAGCTGATGTTTCCTCTCATGTTTTCCCATGGTTTACTCATTCACATCACTGACAGCTTGAGTTACAGGATTCAGTTTCCCCCCTATTAAAATGCAGCCCTTGTAGGGTGGAAATTGCAAGGAGAAACCTTGTACAGCAATGCTGATCAAAAGTTTGCAAAACAAGGTGCAAAATTTACCTGGCTAGGCCTCCTCCAAGGTGGTGTTGCATAAAAGAGGTGAATCTAATCCATCAGGATAGTGGGTTTGGTTTTCACCTGAGCAGCACACACCAACTCACTAGCAGAGCTCACATTTGGGGCTGGCATTGCTGAAATTTGGGATAACAGACACTACCCAGTACTGCTTCCCTCCCACTCTTACACTGCCAGTGTTTCCTTCCCCTGTCACCAAATAAAATCAAAATGCCACAAACAGATGGAAGCACAGCAGATATTCCCAGGATTGCCCAGGGAGAGAGCAGTCCTGGGCAGGCTGTGCTGAGAAGCAATGCATCCCAGGTATTGCCCGTGGGAAAAGCTGACAGATTTTGCCTCAGGATAAGCTGGATATGACAGATAGATTGATAGATAGATTAGATAGATAGATAGATAGATAGATGGATAGATAGATAGATAGACAGACAGACAGACAAAGAGAGAGAGCTGGGAGAGAATCAGCAAGGATCCAGTTAAGTTATCTCCTTTTGTGTACAAAATCCCAGGGTGAATTTGTATCACCAAAGGGAATTTTAGTGAAGAACTGACTGGGTTTGGAAATATGCCTTCCCCTTCCCAATGTAACCCAACAGTGTTTTTAAGTGAGTTTAAGAGTGTCATTTGACCAGAGGAGGTGAGACTACATCTTATGCCCACTAAACATTGCTCACAACCTCCCAGGAAATTTGGCTTCATGAGGAATCATCCAATATCTTAGAATAGCCTCTGGGTCAGGGTCACTTCTTTAATCTCAGCTGTTCTAAATATTATTTCCATGAAACATATCATTCCTTTTATGCACCTAATCCCTGGAAGCATTTGCTTGGCTGCTTTTGCTGATCTTACATGAAGCAAACTGCATTTTTAAAGTTCTGGTTCTGGGTCCTGTTTTTTATCAGAAGTGCTCAGAAAATTTAGCAGAAATATGTTATTTATTGAATATAATTTCTACATGTAATGGTTATATGTAATTTATATGTTTATTTATGGTCTCTTTCCAGGTTATGCAAAGGTGGCCTATCCACTAGAGTCCAGACCAGTGATTTTTGTTTTAATTGGTGGTTTTGGTTACATGTCATGTCCTCAAGCCCATTTCATTTTAGAATTTTCAGCTGGGTCACATTTAAACTCCCAAGGATGGGTGGCCTAGAAAACCTCCAGAGAATTGTTCTGACAGCAAATTCTCCTGTTAGGATTTTGCAGGCTCTTGCAAATCTGCATTTGACTATCCTCACTATCTATTTACATTCATTTTTGCTGACTAAAGATTTCCTTATTATTACATTTGTATTTTTTCTGTAGGGTGCTTAAGACTAATCAAATATCCCTTAAATTCTTAGAACTAAACAAATGGGGCTGCCCTGGAAGTTATCCCTGCAGGTAAGGTCTTCCAAGGTGTTCAGTGTTTTCATGGCTCTTCCCTCCCACATTTTCAACATGCATTTGGATCTGCTGCCAGGAGGACTTGGCACCAAAGGCACAGAGGTAGGGATTGCAAGGGGATACACCCCTATCCTGTACAGCATTCCTACCTGGAATTAGGGCATTACATCAGCCCTTTCCACTTCCCACACTCATCTTTTTAATACTGCTGTCTCTGCTAGAATCCCCTGTTGACAAACCATAAAACAGGAATGGAGAAGAAGAGCAAGATCACTTATTAACATGCAGAAGTCATTAGTGGGGATACAGATCAAATAAAACTTAGTGGAAGGGGAAAGTAAATTAAAACTGACACCAACAGATGTTTATGAACAATGGGCAGAAAAGAGACTGTAAAGATTTACTGTGTCTCACACAACATCAACAAGAGATGCACCAGTAAAATTAAATGGCAGCAACGGGAGGAAGGGATGATAGGGAATCTTTTTTTCCCAGAACACATAATTAATTTGTGATGCATCTGCTATGAATTACTACGAGGTCAAATTAGCAGGACTCAAAAAACATTCAGCTGTTTCTATCAATAAGAATATCCAGACACTTTTAACCATGAATAAAATGTAAGAGGGAATTTCTGAAACACAACTTCTATGACAAAATATGTATTATCCTCTGAAAGCACAGATAGTCAAACACCACAAAACTATCATTTGAAGGGGATTTTCTTGAAGAAAAAGAGGAGTGGAGGGTGTTCTGGGTCTGTCTTTTAAATAAGGAATAAAATATCCTGAAAACAGATAGGGGAAGAAGGGTAAATGGTCATACTCCAAACATTAAAAGTCAAAGGCAATCCCCAGAGGCAATACAAAAAGGTCAAGGGTCACCTAGAATGGTCAAAGGTCATAAAAAAAGCAGAAAGTTATCAGAAAGGTCAAAGGTTACTGAAAAGTTTGAGGGTCACTGAAATCTCAAAGGTCATTAGAGATGTAAAAAGTCACTAACACATCAAAGGTTACATAAAGGTAAAACGTCAAGGACAGGTCAAAGGCTACACAACAGTCTTTCACAGTGTCAAAGGTGATCAAAAATTCAAGGATTAGCCTGAAATGTAAAGTGATCCAAAAGAACATGTCACAGAAAGGTCAAAAGTCACCCTGACAGTGAAATTTTTTCCCTGAAGGGCCAAAGGTCACTCCAAAATTCCAGAGGTAGAAGACCAACCAAATGTAAAAGGTCATCCCAAAAGATCAAAGGTCATATCAACAGGCCAAAGGTCACCCTGAAATGTCAAAGTTCACTCAAAGGGTCAAATACTCCTCCTGAGGGTCAAAGACCACGGAGAGGTCAAAAGTAATCCCAAAATTCCAATGTCACTGAAAGGTGAAAGGTCTGTTGCTCTCTGCTTTCTTAGAGACACAGCCAGGGAGTGAAGTGGGCAGAGAATGGAGTGACTTTGGTGTCCTCTGAACCAGCACCATGTGTGAGGGCAAGCAGTGATGCAAGGGGGGGTGTGCACACTGAGATGAAATTATACAATTAATTTTAATTAATTACAAAAGCTAAATATATCTCCTGTTCAAATATTAATAAAATTAAAACATAGAATAATACAGAGAGGGGACAGCAGGACAATTTCAGTATTTTGGGTAGTAACCAGCCCCTGGATTGACTATAAACCTTGTCCTTGTGTGTGTTTTGGTACCTAAGAATTTACCCATGCTTCTGGCAGTGCTGCTTTAATAATGAGGAAAAAAATATTTTGCTTCAAAGGCCCTTTGAAAGCCAGTAGCTTAAATATAATTGTGCTGGAAGTAGTCCCCTGATTTTCCTTCGTAAGGCGATCAGCTCTGTGAATAGTGGAAAAGCACAAATCCATTGCTGGCAATTACTCCAAACAGCTCTACCAGCCAATTTATATGCTGGGAGACTTGTAAATTATGTTCTACCATTAACCTGGCTCAATTATTCAGAGTTGACATGTCAAGCTTTTAACCAGCTACAAAGGCAGCAAGGCCAGATGCTCTTTCTGAGAGAAAATTATAAAGGAGGGGAAAGTGTGCTGTCATGTCACTCCATGTTGTGCCAGACCAAAAGGAACATTCTTAAAGGAATAATCCAAAAAGACTTTAAAAACAGGGTTCTATGTCCTTCTAGAGGTCTGGATTTATACACAGGGACTTAAGTGGTGTAAGTCAATTGTCCTGTCTCTCCAAAATCAGTTCTCACTACTTGTACAGTGTTTTCCTCAGTCCTCAGTCTTCAACCCTTGGCCAGATGCTGCTCTAGGGTTTGCACAACCACTGTGTTGGAGGAGAAGATGCAGGTTTCTCCTGCCCAGGGAGCAGCTCTCAGCTTGAAGACAACACTTCTGTCCCTCCTGGGCCTTGTCCCAGGGCTGGGGACACTTCTGTCCCTCCTGGGCCTTTGTCCCAGGGCTGGGGACACTTCTGTCCCTCCTGGGCCTTTGTCCCAGGGCTGGGGACACTTCTGTCTCTCCTGGGCCTTTGTCCCAGGGCTGGGGACACTTCTGTCCCTCCTGGGCCTTGTCCCAGGGCTGGGGACACTTCTGTCCCTCCTGTGTCCTAGGGCCATCCCTTATCTTGGCAGTGTGGATGGAAAGGCTTTCAGGTTTGCTCATGGCTGAGAGGACCTCATATGGGAAAACTCCTTCAAAATACAAGACTTGGAAGAGATGCTGACTGCACTTTTCAAGGAGCACCAAGGGCACAGGCACACCTGCTCCATTGGGTCTGAGGAGATTTAGGAACCAAGTGGATTCAGGTCTCTTTTAATATTCCAGATGGGAATCAGTGACTCCTTTCTCCCATGATCTCCCTTGTCACCTCTTTACATGATCTGTGTGTCTCCTCATGTAACTCACAACTTTTTAAAAGCCCACCAGCCCGTGGAGATGGAAAACAGCAAGCAGGATGTCACAGGGTTACTGGGTTACAGGGGTAGGGCTTAATATTGCATTTAACAGGACAACTCCTGTTAAATAGCAGCTGTTCTTTCACACCTCTGCTACTGCATACAGCATTTTCTGGCTCTGTGCTCAAGGCAGACTTCCTTTACCCTGGTGAATGGAATCTTAATTTCTCTCAACCTCCATGAAGTAGTTCCAGGTTTATTCAGAGGCAAGGGAAGAACCTGATACTGGCTTTTGGAAAACAAATGAAATTGCTACACCCTGGGAATTTTCATACACGATATATCCATCAGTTTTTCCTCTGACTAACATTTGGCAAGATGTACCTGTCAAAATTTTTTAATTCAAACCAAATTGTTTGTTATTTCTTCCAAGCCACACATCAACTGTCAGCACAAAAGTTTCCACACTGCCTCTGTGGGCTCACACACATAGCTACCCTATGACCTACACCGAGGAACAGCCCTGGCTCTTGGAGAAGCTCAAATCCACTGAGGCAGGAATGTGAAAACACAGCTGGGCCCAGCAGCTTCTGCTGCTGCAGTAAATCCCTCTGCCCCTCCACACATCTCTCTACCCTGAAAGTCTTTAGAGGTGAAATCATGCGTTTTCCTTCTCACTGCAGTTCTGCTTTGGCACTAAAAATCCTTCTTGAGGCAAGGACAGTTTGGCATATTTTCCTTGTCTGCCCATCAAGCTCTTAAAAAATTAAGTTATTAATCATCTGAACATTCACCTCTGCTGCACTTGCTGGCCAGAAACTCCCATAGGTGGTTATTTCAAATACGACTCTGCTTCTGTTGAAGACTTTTGAATTAAAAAAAAAACCCTGAAGCATGAACAAATGCACCTTGTCAAAATTATTGCCTAGCAGGGTATTTTTAAAGCAGTCAGCTGAGCTTCTAGTTTATATTTCAATAATTTGCTTACTTGGTAAGAAAAACAAAACCCCAAAAAAAAAAAAAAACCCTGACCAACCCCATATTCATCACCTAGTTTATCTGAGGTCTCCTCTATAGCAAAGCATTGCCTGCAAGAAGGAAGAGAAGTTTGCAGCTAAATTGTTTTGCAACAGATGTATCAATGGAAAAAGTTACTAACTGGGAGTGTTCTCTCCTTCCGAGTCTCGCCGTTGCTATTAGCGCTGCTCCGTAGGGTGTAGCTTTCCTCTTGGGCTTCTGTGTTTGCTTTACGTGTTGCTTTCCTCTTCCTTTTGCTCAGGAGCCTTTTTACGACCTGGCAAAATAACCCTGAGCAGCAGCACGGAATCTGCAGGACAAAAATGAGCCTTTGCCTTAAATATCCCCGAGACAAATGGAGGTGAGTAGAAACAGCTCTGGGCTGGGGAATTGCTGTTGGCTTGCTGTTCAGAAGTTGTTAGCAACTAGTGCATTGGATTTGTTTGGGGGTTTTCCCCCTGCTTGCCTGAAATGTTGAGAATTTAACTGAAGTCAGGCATGGAAATGTAGTGGAGCTGTAATTGCATCCAGGCCTTGGGCAGGAATTGCAGAGTTGGTTGGGGCAGAAGTCCTTAGAGCAGGGTTTCCTGGGCCTTTATGCAGGCTCAAACACATTTTCCCTCCTCCTTTTCCCTGGCCCTGCAGAGTGTCTCTGTTTCTGGTTCCCTGTGCACACTACACCTGGTGAGAGCACTTACCCTGCTCCCATCACCTCCCTGTACCTCATATAGAATGCAGAGGTTGTATTTGCTCAGCTGTAGTGAATCCTGCTATAAAAGCAGGGTGCAGAGGGCAGCTTCTGGATGCACAGTGAATCTCTGTAACTAATAAAATACAGCACCTGCCCTGCTGGAAGTGCCAGTGTGAAACCAGACTTGACAGGGTAAGTGATCCCAGCTCATAATCCTATAATGCTGGTACAATTTGGTGGTACTGGCATAAATGTGGTACTGAGAGCTAAGCTGGACTTTGAGATAAATTAAAAATTGCGTCTTTAAAGGAAAATTACTCTGTATGAGATTTGATGGCATGCAGATCTTTTACTCACAGGGTGTCATACCTGGCAGTTGGGTGGATGAAAATGATTCTGTGTTGTACAAACAAGACTCCACATGAGTCAAAAATAGGCAATTAAAGACTTAATATTCTTGACACTCCTTCTTTTGGTTTTCTGAGTTATCTTTTAAGAATTTTGAAATTTACTGAGATGGAAGGGGTTTTTTTTCTGTACTGTTCAATGAGTATTTCTAATATAAAACTTTTAGGTAATGTTAGTTTTGCATGCACACCTATGGTATGTTGGTCTCCTGCTGTTTTTTCACGGGGTTTGGAGCCAGGTTTCCCAACTCAGCTTCCAAAAAAAGAAAACATTGTTATTTCCTGTTTGCTGATAATTCAATCTTATGTCAATTTAAAAGTTTTATAGGAAAATACTGATAGCAAAACAACTGTAGGTCAAAGACCACAGGGCTAGTTCCTATATGAAACAGAATGAACATATTCCTAAAATATTTGATGTAATGTAGAATCAAGAAACAATTCTAATAGTATAGAATCAACCAATTTTTATATTGGTTTCCTCTCCAGTTCACAGAGAGCAGACACTTCTCCTTGATGTTGTAAAGTACCAGAAAGCAGAGTTGTGTTTTGGTGCATGAAGGAAATGTAACTTCTGAGGGAACTCTAACTCAGCAAGGGTGCTAGGGAGGGACAACCTTGAACTGGGGGTATAAAAATTATCTTTCTCTTGGTCATTACCTCTGGTTTCTCCCTCCTCTCCCATGCAGACCCAACGTTCCTTGGGGCAGGGACCTACCCTGGCTGGGTGTTCATACAGTGCTCTGGCTTTCTTCCTCCCTTCCCACAGCAAAGAGTTCACTGCAGCTGATGGAAGGTTTGACATGTCTGTACCAGAGCTGACAGTATGGCTGTTCACTGGTTTGATGGAAACACTGAGTTTAGCTGCCTTTGTGTTGGCAAACCCAAGCCCAGACAGCTGAGTCACTCCACACAAAGCAGCAGCTTTGAACATTTGCTTTTCCAAAATACAGCCTTCCTCTTTCACCAAGGCTTCCAGGACACTTCTTGCTGCAGAACTTTGCTTTTCACATGCTACACTGAGACAAAAACACAGGCAGTCACACACAAGAGAAGAGAGAGAAAATCCTGTGTGAGGAACAAACCCTGAAGGGGGCCTGGATCGTGTCTAAAACCTTGAACCACAGACACAGAGAAAAGAATTAAAAATAACCTGAATAGTTATTTTCACAACCTGATTTTATGTAAGGGAGTATTTCTACTGGTTTTTCAGTTTCTCTTTTTGGACAGTGTGAAATGCTGCCCACAGCCTGTGTAGGGCAGGTTTTGGGCACATGGAAATAACCTATTGCAGTCATCAAAGCCACATCAAGGCACTCAAGGTGATGTAGGACCAGTCACCCCTTCTCTCCTGAGCTCTCAGATGGAGCACAGATCTTGGATTTCTGCTGTGAACAGTTCATGCTCACAAGTCCTTCTGTTACTGAGTCATTCCAGCTGGCTATTATATCAGTTATTTTAGACTATTTTATTAATTATTCTACTTTGAAAAAAGAAAAAAAAGGCAGAATCGTGTTAATTGTAGAATCCAGAGACTAAGAAAAAGCATCTGAGGAAGAGTACCCAAAACATCCACTAGTAAAATAAAAATGTGCTGGGGAGTCAGTGGAGAGTGAAGAGAAAGAAACACCAGAGCAGCCAACTAGAAAAAAAAAGGCCAGCATAAGACTTGATAGTCACAGGAAGATCAAAAATAAAATGAAACTACTTCAAAACCTCTCAGCTGGAATACATTTCAGAAAAGCCACCTAGTCTCAAAGAAAGCTGTCAGAATGGCAAATTGAAGTCAGCAGGCAAATTTGAACAGGAGATGTCTTAAAAACAAGTGAAAACTATTCCTATAAGTAATATCTGACATGTCAGAAAGTAAAACACTTTTAAAAGAAAAACATTGGGAATGGGCAAAAACTGAATTTGAAAATCTTCCATCCGGTGTTTTATTACCTGCTGCTGGAGATCTGACAGCCATTTAAATTATTTCTCAAGCTCATTAAAAAAACCCCAAAAAACCTTGCTTTCCCATCCCCTCAATTAGAGAAAAATCATCACATCATTTTATGTTGAGAGTTAGTTGATGAATGTCATGTCATATATCACTGCCTCTGCATCTGAGAGGAATCAAAGCAGACACTTTGAAAGGCAAGTGTCTTTGAACTGCTAATTATGCTCAACAAAGAAAGTGTTTCACATGTTGCTTCTTAATGAAATTTCTGCTTTTACCTAAAAGGTTTTTCTCCCATCTTATTTCTGGACAGCATGAAATTATGTTGAAACTAACAGAAATCTATTTATTTCTGATTATACTGTGATGTTTTAAAAAGTGGGGGAAATATTCTGTGTTTCTTGCATAACCAAAAGCTTCTGTAGATTTGCTGAGAAATACTGGCAAAGGTAACCCCCTGGTAGATATGTTTCTCTTTTGGATATATGGTATTAAAGGCATTTGTGAATGTTCTGAATGTGAGAATAGTATTTTTGCTCAATTCCTCTACCCCCAGAAATTTCTTCTTCCTCAACTTTCTCTTTAGGGCCTTATTCTCAGAGCAGTGTAAAATACCTCAGCAAAAGCTACACCCAAACAAATCTTCTCAAAGAAGAGCAATTACCAAACAGGAGGATAATTTGTAGGGAGAAAAAGATAACAAGTGTTGGGCCAGCAATTTGGCATTGTCTCTAATTCCACCCCATTTAAGTACTTTGCATAAGGTTGAAAAAAAAAGAAAAACAAACACATAAAAATAAAATCAACAAAATCCAAACAAACAACACCCAGATTGCAGTGCAACCCCTCAGAGCCTCAAATCTTTTGACTTACATCCTTCTCTAATCTTAAAGCTTCTGAAGTGATGCCAAAAAGTGAAACTCTACAAGTCCTGGGCTAGGAAGCAAATGGTGTGTATGTGTCTGCTCTGCTTTGATCTGCCAGGGGAGAGATTGTTTTTCTGGTCAACATCAAGCCATATCTTTCAAATTAGCAATCTTCAGTCTAGGAAAATACTGGAATATGAGGCTGTGGCAAAAGTCCCAGTAATGTAGAGAGCTGCTGGCAAGTCAGGAATTGATGGTAAAACCTGCAGTACCCGATATGAATAAATAAGTTTTGTACTGTTACTCTCCATCACTTGGAATCGTGGATTTTCCTGCTGTTAGCAGACCAGAATTATTTTTTTAAAAGTATAATATTCTCTGATTTATATTCCATGAAGTGAAGAAGGGAATGCAAGATTTGTGCTAGCTCCTCAAACTGTAAGAGACAATGTAAGCTCAAGAGTGTTGATTCTCATTTTCCTTAAAACTACTTTTGAAAATCTTCACATATACAGGCAGAATAAAAATGACAGGGCTGTTAACTACTTTAGAATTGCTCCTTTCCATTGCCAGTTTGTCCCACACACTCCTGTGAGGTATGCAGTTTTGGAAAAATGCTTATAACATATAAATAGTACAATTCAGTCAATTGCTGTTCATCAGTAAATAAGAGCATTCAGAGGCACTGTCACGCAGCAGAGCCTGGGATTAGCTCTCAATTGCCTCTTCTGTGAAATCTCCCTGCTGTTTCCTCACATCCATTCACAAACATTCTTCCTTTCCACCCACTCATAGTCCCTGCAAGAGTGTTTAGCAGCTCAGCTATTTTACTGGGATTAAGATGTGGACATTAGATAGTAAAAGCAATTTTTAAAATCCATAATGTGCTGGTGCTATCCTTAAATGCTTCTGCTGCTCTGGTACTGACTGGTGAGAGCTCTGTGATGGTGCCAGTTTGACAGCCCTGGTGGGATGCTGGGTTGCAGGAAGCAGGTTTGGTGCCATTCCCAGTAGGTCCTGGGGAGAAGTCCCTGGATTTGAAGTGTGGAACAGGCTCCCCATGGAACATACAGCAAACTTCTCCCAGTGACAGTGGCACTGAGCCTGGGGGGTTCCTTTTGTGGGGCACATTGATGCTTTCCATAAAAATGTGCTCAAGGATGAAAAGCAAAAGGAAAAGAAGAGGATGAACCAAACAGAGAGTTAGTCCAATTTTACCTTATGCCCTGGGAAGGCAAAGAAAGAGGAGAGTAACCTCAGTGAGATCACTAATGAGCACTACCTGAGAGCTGCTCAGTAGGTGCCCAATCCCTTTTGTTCCACTTGAAGTCTTAAAGGCATCTGCATAAGTGCATCAGACCAAAAACCCCATCCAGCCAAAATTCCCCTGTGCACATTACCAATAACAACCTCACAGGCAAATATTAGCCTGTATCTTCCATTTTCCAGTCCTGAGATTTCCATGTCCCCAAAGGATCAGCGTGATTCCCGAAAGCATTAGGAATCCACACAGTGGATGTTGTACACCAGATTAACATCCTGGAGAGAAACTGCTGGCTGAACTGTTGTATTTTTCATGAAGCACACCTTTTACTTTATACCTAGTGATGTGTGATTCAGGAATTTTGGAAATTATTTTGGAAAATGGGTCAGGGAAAACAGAGAGAAGTGGTGCCAGTAAAGCTGAGCATGCCATGGGGCAGTAGATGGACCAAGTGACCCCTGAGAGGCCTCCCAGTCTTTCTTTTCTACCTTAATGCTTCTGTCTCACTAACTAGACAGCTGTCCCTGTGTTAGTCAACAAATAAGACTAAGTATGGAGGCTGGCTTAGATGAGGCCAGTTTGGACTGTTTTGTTTGCATTCACGAGCAGCCAGGAGCTCTGGAGGAGAGCTCACAGGCTCCATGCATGGCCAGTTGTTGTCTGTGTTTCCAGACAACTGAAGAGCTGAAATCTCTCCCCACAAGAGAAAGGCTGTGCATGCAAACACTGTCCATTTCACAGCTTTTGGAGAAAATACCCAGTTGCCTACCCTAGTCTGTGATACTGCTTGTGTGGCACGTATTCCTCCATTGCATTAGAATTCCTAGCACAATACTGACTTTTAAGTGAGGGAGTGGACTTCATCTGTATGTTTGAAGGCAGAAGTTCTAAAAACTGCTATAAAAAAATGTCAATTCCTGACCTTATCCTCCAGCTGAGCCCTGAGAACTTTGGTCTCTTTTCAGAGGCTGCTATCAGCGTGCTCAAACATGAGCCAGGTTAATGCAGTTAACCCTGAATTCCTGGTGGTGTCCTGGCCTTGCCTGCCTGCAGGATAATGAGCTCACCAGTTTCAGGTGTTGAGGCTGCTTGGAAATGATGCAGCACTGGTCTGTGTGTTACTGGTATCACTGGGAAAATGAAACACCATCCATTCCACTCTCACCCACACTGGGTGGAATCCCTTGCAGCAGCAGGTCCTGCTGTCTCCAGTGACAGTTCTCCTGAATCCTATTGTAATGCATTTACTGTGCTCAGGAGCTTTGTTAAGAGATTGAAAGCCCTGGATTTAGAGCTATCATAAAGCAAATAGTCTTGAAAATAAGTGTATTTGAGCAAAAAGAGCCAAGTCCTCATCTGGTGAGGAAACTCATCTCCCCCCATCAGTCCTTCTCCAATTTTCAGTCTCAATTGTACACAGTTTCCTTGTGATTTATCTGAGTCAGAATACACCTGAGTTTTAGTTCTTTCACTGCTGAGAAATATGTACAGTTGTTTCCATTATTTCAGAAGGGTTGGTTTGTTGGTAGTTTTTTAGCATCACCCCCCTGGTGTCTTATTAATTTATTTTTTTTAAAAACTCTTATTTTTGGAGCTTAGGAGTCATAATGAATAAAAACCTGTGAATGCAATTCAGTCCAGATCCACGTGTTGAGTCACGGGTTCCTCTCCAGTACGTGCAGGAGTGAAATCTTGTCCTTGTAAGGGGATTGGCAGTGGCTTTGGAAATATCTGTCCTCTTTCCCAGTTTGCAATCATGAGC
This sequence comes from Urocynchramus pylzowi, assembly GCA_013397555.1. NCBI lineage: Eukaryota > Metazoa > Chordata > Aves > Passeriformes > Fringillidae > Urocynchramus > Urocynchramus pylzowi. The sequence continues at coordinate 1,683,917 of VZRH01001410.1, forward strand.
TGTACTTCCAGCTCACTTTTTATATAAAAGCAAATAAATATTTTATCTGCAGGCATCAGATATTGTCTTAGTAACCGTCCCTATATCTGTGTGCATCTGCACAGGGTGGGAAAGGAGGCTCTGAAATTTGTTATGTGGTCTGATGTGTTTTACACTGTTCACATTCATGCTACTGTTAGAAGATCCTCTCTCTCCCCCTCTCTCATCTTTAACTCAACCCAAACAAAGCCAAACAAGTGCTTCCCACATCTCTCTGTCATCCATCACGTACCTACTCTTTTATCATATCTGTGCAGCATTTTCAAAATCAATGCTTACATTTTGTCAGTTATTATTAAACAGTTTTTTTCAGTGCTCTAAATCCCTTGATTTGGAGATTGCCCAAGCTAATGAGGTGAACAGGACCAAACCATTTCAGGCACTGCTGGTTCAGTGAGACCCTCAGCTCTATCTCCTCCTCACTTTGAAGAAGAGCTCACTCTGCCTCTTGGAGTATATTTCTGACCTTTGCCTCTTTTCACCTGTTTGAAATATATGTTCTTGCCATGCAACTGCTTGGGCAGTACTGCCTGACAGAACCAGCCAAGGACTTCTTTGTGCTGGGGTAAATGTCACCCTCACAGCCTTTTCAGCACACCAGACAGACACACATCTGCATTTCCCCCCCCGTATGAATAAGGTGAATATTATTACACATTTTGTTAAGCCATAAGTACAACAGCAATCTTAGGCAGTACAACCCAGTCTTGACATTGATCCTAATCTAAAGGCAAAGCTGTGCTCAGGCAGGACAAGCTTTCAGGTTTTGATGGCTGCTTGTGTTTCCAGGTTTTGGTAAGGAAAAGGTGTTGAAAACACACTGGAAACGATTTATAATCGACTTCTGTGGCTCCAGATAGGTCAGATAAACATGGGAGCAAATTTGTTGAGGAAAACAAGCTGCCATTCTGAACAGCTGGAGGTTTAGCCATCCCCAGAGCAAAGTCCATCAAACCCTGAGATGTGGCAAACTGCCAGACTGCTGCATGAGTGTCACTTTGATGGTCACACAGGAATGCCCTCTGGGCAGGAGGGGGATTAATGATAACTCTCTGAAGCCCCAAGTGCCTCATTTTTGATCTTCCTGTGGCAGTATATTTCTTCCATTTTCACTTTGTTCTCAAAGCTTCACTCTTCATTTAAACCCTCTAAGGAAACTCCTTGCAAGATAGATGTACATTACCCTTTCAGGAGAAACTGAATCTCTGTCAGAAAAATAAATACTGAAATCTGTTTAGTAATGCCCCTCATGTAGATATCTCTCTCATCTTCTTTAAATATTAGTTTAGAAACCAGCTTTCATTGATAGAAATTTAATTGCCATGATCCAGATAGCATGGAATATTTCTATAGTGATGCTCTAATGCTAATTTGCAAGAATGGGAGAACATTTGCCATCCTAATAAATCCTTTTTGTCCTTGGATGAAAGAGACAGCAAAGACAGTGCCCCTGGCTAAGTGGAGACATGAGACAGATATACACAGTGCTCTATATGTGAAGACTAGTGTTAGAGATGTTAATAATTTTCAGTTTCACTCCTACAGAATTAAAACTAAAGCTTTATACTCATTTCCAAGAAGAAACCTGCTTGGAAATATCCTGACTTGGTGTTTTGAAAGATGTCAAAGATTACCTCTTCATAATGACCTTGGAGATGTGGATCCAAAGAATGATATCTGGGTTTTTATACAAATGCTTCTTCTCAGAGCTGCCCATCACAGCTAATTTTGCCAAATACACATGAAGTTTATAAAACCAGAAACATCTCTTACTTAATCTGAATCTGTCCATTAAAATGGATGGGATGAGCCCTAAATCCTAGTCCAGCAGTCTAATATAAGACTTAAGAGCCACCATGTGAGGTACAAGATTTGGTGGACACTGTTTGTAACTACAACTAAACTCAGTGAGCAAACCCATGTGCTGATGGTAATGATAACACCAACCAGCCTGGACACTATTTCTACATCACCCTCCTCCATTTCCAAAGTGGTGGTTTAGGGCTAAAACTGTAGGTGTAAAAAGATTTAGTTTCATTCCTCAGGCTTGATACAGGTACAGGGCACAGTCACCATGATTCACATTCCTTACTTGTGGTTTATCCCTGCTCAATCCAGCCCTAACTGGTGTCTGTGAAGATGACAAAGACTGTCCCATCTCACACAGCAAGCACATTGCAGACTCACCAGGAGCAAACTGCCTTACACTGAAGTTAGAAGTGCTTGGGCAGAGCTGTATCAGCTCTCCTCCGCTGCCAGAAGGAAGGTAAAATTAGGAAAAAAATCCTATGGAACAGTACAGAGTTCAAGAATTGAGTTTGTCTGCAGACCATGGTGAGACAAGAGTGCCATTCAGCCAGCCAGCTCAGTGGGGACACGGGGTGCTGGACCAGGGGCTGGGGACAGGACAGCTGCATCACTCTGCTCTGACAAAGCTTGATCTGCACCTTGGCTTGTCAGGACCAAACAAGTTCTCCCCTGCCTGTGAACCCCAGGGCCCAGTGAGCAGATCTAGGCCAAAGTGAGAAAGCAGCACCTGCCAACATATTTGCAAGCACTGTTGTGAGTTCTGCACAAATGTTGTTTGTGGGGAGCAAAAGGAGATTAGCATCTAACCACTGTCTCTCAGTAGAGTCACCTTCAGACCAGTCAGGCACAGTCCTACTTAATCTGCCTGCATTTCCAGAGCACTGATCACTATGTATCTTTGCATCATGGCCATCCATCACACCACCAGATTCTCATCTAAATACTGCCAGCAGCACTGTGAGCAGTAACATTCCCTCCTTCTCCCTCTGCATCTTATTATTGGAGTTGCTGCTGGCAAAGGAAAGGAAAGTGGCTGTGTCCACAGTGACATTAGCAGAACTGTCAGCTTAATCAATGCTGATCCTTTCCCCCTTGTCCCTGCTTTTCTGTCTATTCTCCCTTTTGAGGCAGCAGAAAATCCATATAAATTCACCACTGTGCACAGCCATCCAGAAATCCTGCTGGTGTTCCATGAACCCTTTGGTACCCTGACTATCTCCAACTCCACACAGCACATCCCCCTTGGCCACCCTAGCCCCCCAAGCAGAGCCACTGCCAGGGCTCCCAGAGGCCAGGCTTCTCCTGGACAGCAGGAGCATCCCTGGGAGCAGCCAGAGCAAGGAACCCATCTGCTCTCTGCAGGTTCCTCATCACAGAGGAAACAGGATTCCAGCAGCACTAAAGGCAGAGCAGGGCACAAGAGAGGCTGGGTGCTTTGACAGAGACCACACTGCAACCAAATAAACTTGTAGCAAAGTTTCCCAAACCCCTGGGAGCTGGAATGTTTGTAAATAGTCACTAAGCAGTTCCATTCAAACAAAATGTGGTTTTCCACTTTGGAAAGGAGCAGGTAAACCTACACTAGTGGTGCAACCCTATTCAGCTCACTCACCCCACTGGGCCATCATGGAGAACAGCATGGTGTGTAGAGGGGAATAGAGCTGCAGGCAATACTTCATAATGTGAACTGCAGAGGATTCACCAGAGGGGACCCTCCTGGGCTCCAGGTACCCCATTAACTCAGGCAGAACTAGCAGACATGTGTGAGTAGACAGCAGCTGTATTTGGTCATATAGCTGTAAAGTATGAGATACAGCTTGTTTGGTATTTTTGTTTGTATAGGGTTTAATTTTTTTTAAAGACAGTTTTCAGAAATGGGGATTTGTTTTCTTCCTCCTCAGTTCACCTGGCTGATACACAATTCATGGTGTGCCTTGTTTGATAGGTGCCAGCCAGCTGGAACTGGATTTCATGTGACAAACCACTAATAATGTACTTGGAGAGGGAGCATCAGAGCAAAGATAGACATTCTTGGACAACCAGAATTTCAAAAGTTTCAGCATCCATAATCCTCCCTCTCTGTCTTATGTCCTGCACATTTAGGGTGTGGGTGTTTGCACACCCTTGTCTCTCTCTACCACTCGACAGCTCACTGCTCTTTCTTGCAGAAATAGGTTGTAATATATATTTAGCAAAATCTCTGCACCAAGCCTACTAAACAGGAAGATCATTAGTTTGTATTCATGAAGAAATATTTCCTTAAATTTCACTCTAGAACTTTGCCAGGCGGTGAGGATTGTTATTTTCCTAATTCCTTAAAAGTAGTAAGCTTTATCAAAGTTCTGAAATGTTTGTACTTCATTATTTTATTGACATTATACTGATGTGATATGTTTTTGCTACTTTGATTGCACTTTCAGTTCTTAATTTTTCAGTTCTCAGCCTACTGCCAGTGTCACTCTCCCCTGTTGTCACCTGACATTCCCTACAGTCTGGAGAGGGAGTTTGGTGATCTGCCCCTTTGTCATTCAGCACAGGGCCTGCAGAGCAAGCACAGCCAGGGGCTTTGCCTCCTGGTCTCTCCTCCATCCAGCCCATCTGAACTACAGCCAAGGCACAGCTTGTGCCAGGGACAGGAGGGATCGTGCTCAGGGGCTCAGCAAACCCAAATATTGTCTTTCCTGCAATTTTTCCCATTGCAGAGTAGATGTGGCCTGTATAGATGTTCCTTATACTGTTAATAGTTATTCCCTATAAACTTTCTCTCTTCCACTGTGTCTCCATTGCTCCTCTGGCATTATCTTCTTTGCAAAGCAGTCAAGGAAAAATCAAGTTTTGTTACTGCACCAGGTTTCCCTAAGATTTTGGGGATCAGAGAAGGAAAGGTTTGTTTCTTCCCTCCCATGACAGAATAGCCCCCTCCAAGCAGCCTTGCAGTACTAGCAGGTAACTGCATTTCAGATGGAGTAATTCCACCTGGTTGATATTCCCACCAGCCCAGCTGTGGAGAGCTGCTTGTTTAACATCTCTAGATTGCACAGTGATATCAACCTGATCAACTCCTGTCTCAATTTTTAAATCTCATTGAAATCCATACCTTGTCTTCCTCAGCAGTACTGCTTTATTTTCCTCTTCCACTGAGCTGTATTTAATTCACTGGCAGTAGCTGGCACTGACTGGAACCCAGTTCACAGGGCTGACCTGGGGCCACAGCCCAGGGCTGAGCAGTCCTACAAGCTTGGACAAAGCACTGTGCCCCTGTTTCCTCCTCTTTGACATAAGAATAATGTTTCTGCTGCCAAGGGAGGCTGGAATAATTATGCTTCAGGAATATGCAATGCTAAACACTTCTACCAGTCTATTTATCATGTTTATAGAGTAATGGCTTTCAGAAATGAGAGATTAGAGAATAACCCTGTAGTTACAGAGTTGGGCTGGAGTACAGGAGAGCTGCCTCCTGGCTCTTAGGAAACAGGAGAGACCCTAGGCAAGGTTTGGGCTTAAACCTTTAGGATGGAAAATACAACCTTTTTCTTTATGGAGGCTAAGTAATTCCTATTTGTGAGTTTGGAAACAGAACAGTTTCCAAAAAACTGTCAGTTTTTAAGTGAATTGTCACTTGTACAGTTCCAGTATGAATTCAGTTTATAAGTAAAGGACAAGAAGGAATAACTGCAGCTGGGAGAGGATTTGCAGCAATTGGTCAATATCTGTTCCATGTATTTAATGAAACCTTGCACAACAGAATTAATTCAATGAGGGAAATGTCTCTCACAGCCAATGCTGACTTCAATAGTCATTCATGACATTGAACAAGACAGCTATTACTTGTGTCCCTTTGACTAAAAATAAGGAGCACACCACCAGACCCAATACCTACTGAAAAACCAGACAAGACTGCTTACAGTCTTCAAAACCAAGAGACAGGCTTTGTGGGTTTCCCTGTTAGCTCGATTTCCAGACAAGCTCCTCTGCCACCTTCAAAGAGTTAAAAACATGCCACACCTGATCTCCCATGGAAGTTTTGAAGGAGAAGCCCAGCAGATTGGATTAATGCCAAGAGGTGTGAGCAAACAGAGCCCATCCAGCTGCCTGCCACTGCCCAGCCCACCTGCTGCCCACCAGCTGCTGCAGCTGCTGGTGAAACTCCACTGCAAATGCTCTTGTTCTGCTTCTTTCTGCGTTTCCTGAGGAAACCCTCAGTTCATCTGCTGCTCTTTAAGCAATTAATGGACTCCATGAAGCATCTGGTGAGCAGGGGCTCTGCAGGGCCCCTGATTTGCAGCACTCACCCCCTGTGGCACACGTGTGCTCCAGCCTTATGGCCAGTGCCTGACCAACGGGTGCAAGCCAATGCTGTGGAGTTGCACTGACACATGGCAGCTGGCTACTTGCCCTTATCAATTTTCATAGGTTTGATAAAAAACACACTCATATTATCTCTGGGTCTCTCTCTATTGCCTGCTAGCCCATTTTGTGCCAGGACTGTCTTCTATGACATTCATCAAAGGTTCTGTGCAAAGGGAAAATGAACAAAAGCTGCACTTCCTAGATGTGCCAGCATAACACTGTAAGTGACACTGGCCACAGCAGGCAAGGAAAGTCAGTAGGATGTGGCATAGGACTGAGGCCCTGCCTCAAGGGATATTCCTGACCTTAGTGTTGTTCTGTCTGTGCTAGGATTAGGCTTAGTTTAAATAAGATCAATAGTAGGATTGGGAAAGCACACAGAAAGCTGTTCTGCTCTAATGTGTGCCAGTTTATAGATATGTTGCCCATCCATCCTGTACAGAGTCCTTCCCTCAGCTCTGCTTTTACCACAGCCCTCACTGCAGGAACTGTGACTCAGGAATAGTTCAGCCCTCAGGATAAAAGGATGAGCCCACCATTCACCCAAGGAGAGAGAGACAAGGAGAGGTCTCCATGGACTCACCAACTTTACCAGAGTATGGACTGAGTTTCTCCTTTCCCTTTCCCATTTCCCCCAGCAGAGAAGCAGCACACTCTGTTTGGGCAGCAGGTGTCACGTAGCCATCTCATCTCATCCCCTCCTTCAGAAGTCTGAGACCTTTCTCCTTGGGCAGAAACCAACCACAGGCTTAAACTGCTCATGTGTACCTTGTGAAGGGCTGGGCTGATCTGGCTCTCCTCAGGACTTTCTTATCCTCTCCTAACTGCACCCCTTTGCTCAGACCTTCCCTTCCTAACCCCCAAGTGAAAAAGAGTGTCTCTCCAAGGCAGGCACCAAAGGCAGGCTGAACTTCTTGGCTATATTAATAAGGAAATTAAGGCTAATTGAAGGAAGTGTGGTTACCTCCATATATAGCATTATACTAGATTGCTACACTATTTCTAGCATCCCTATTTTCTCCAGAATGCTTAAATACCAAAGCAAGTGCAGATCCATAGCATTGGCAAAAGGCTGCAAAGGATAAGCTGGTTTCTTGGCTTAGAAGAACAGCTAATGACATAGAACAGCTAATGGCAGAGAAGTGACTTAATTTGAATACAAAACTAGTTTTGTGAGGAAAAGAGGAAAATATCAGGTATAAAGAACTGTTTAATCTTTCAGAATAAGTTTGAAGAAACAGCCGTCTAGAAGCCAGCTGTATCCCAGTAGCCAGCAAGAGGAATTTCCAATGACTAACCATGTCAGCATGGATGGCAAGGTTCTCCCTTCTTTCACCAGGTCTGGGTCAGATGGCATGACATCCAGAGAAATTTTAACTGTTTTATATCAAGATCCTTAGACACACACTCACACACAAAAAAGTGTTACTTGAAAAGAGCTCTCTCTTATAGAGGACAGGATTATTCAGTGACAAGGTGTGATTGCTTCCATGCAGATGTGCCTCCCATGGGGCAGAGCTGTTCACATGACTTTTCCAGGATAACTTGCTCCTGAAGATCCCAGAGCTGCCTTGGAGCAGTGGCAGTATGTGGGAGAGCAGAGCAGGCAGAGGAGCTGGGGCTGTAGCAGAGGCTCTTGGGGAGATGAGCAGAGAAAGGGGTACAGGCAGCGTGCAGGGATTGCCAACAAGGAGCCTCTGGTTCAAGGAGAGAAGGAGGAATCACTGAGTAAAAATTGGCTGCCCTTTCCCCTTCCCTTCCTGCTGGGAAGGTGGGTGATCAGAAGGATCCCCTGGTACTCTCTTTGGTCTCACAGTTTTGGCAGGACTGACACAGAAGGAGGGAACGGTCCTGAGATCCAGGAAGGCTGGGTCCATTCTGCTTTAACCCCAAACCCTCTGGGACACTGGGGAAACTCTGAGACACTCTTTCCCACAGCCCTGTAGTTTTGTGGGTGCTCCCTGGGACCCGGCAGCGCCTCTCTTCAGCCCCCTGTGCCCCTCCGTGCAGACCCCCCTGGGCAGGGCTGTCCCTGGAATCCACCTCTAGGTGCTGCTATACTACCAGCTATGGATTTCCCGGCAGAAATAAAACGGGAAAGGGATGGCAGCAACTTCTTCATGTTGCAGGAGGAAACTGCAGCAGTTCTGGATCACCAAAATGTGCCTTTTTAAAGCATGGTGTTAATTCTGGTGTAAACCAACACACCGGGCAGAGCTATCCCTCCACATCTTCTGCAGGGACAAGTCTGAGCATCACCTTCTGCATCCTGTTTTGTCTGAGGGACAGCTGTAGTTTAGCTTTTCACACAAAGAAAAAAGAAGAGGTTAAACTGAACTAGTGGCACTGTCAGGATAGGAGTTAACCCTGCCAGGTCAAGGGCAAGGACATAAGTGATTTGTCACAGACAGCAGTAATGCACCTGGGGCTGATTCTGGAGAGTGAGGTTTAAGGCTTCAGGCATCAGCAAATTAGCATTTTGCCTAATTAGATATTGATCACTATCACAAAGCATGTCATGACCACTGTGAGCTTACTAGAGTGTGATGGAAAATTAGGATATGTACCAGAAAGCACATTAATCCCTTCTCCTCCAGGAACTTTACTCAGACATTTAGCCAACCTGCAAGTCCTACCCTGTTTCCTAAATGAGTGACAAATATTCCCTTGTTTCCCAAGGGCAACCTCAATTTTCCTCTTTACTGCCATACAATGATTCTCACCTTGCATTAAGGTAAGGTGTTGCTCCTCCTCTCCTGATGCCCCAAGGGACACAAATTTAAGGTGTTCCATACCCAGCTGATGCCATGCCAGCTGTGACAATTGAGGAAGAGGATTTTGTCTCCCCACCATCCATATATTCTGTATTAACTGTTTTCCTGTGTGAGTCCCATGCTGTGCAGGACTTAGCCTGAGTTCTTTGTGGCCAGATGAACCCTCAACACCATCACACAAATATGGTGTTAGCATTCTAACAGTGGGGAACAGACCTTCCTGTCCCTGGGTAATGAGATTTATCACAGTTCACATTGCATCCCTGATAGCACACATAGACTTACATAAGTGGTTTATTCCTATATGTACTGCAGAGAAAGAAGCAAGAAGACTGTTCCTCTTAGAAGTTTACCCTGGTTCAGCTGGTCTGCAGGACCTTTCTGAAAGTGCCCACAGGACACTCTATTTCCTTTGAAACATTAATCTCAGCTTAGGGCAGGGATGGTGTGTGATCAGGCACAAACCTTGGAGAAGAGCTCTTTAATTTTTCCATCTGGGAACTCTCCTTTCAACAAATGCACTCAGTGCCTCTGTGTGATCTCTGGTGGTCCTTGCATGCTGAAATCTTAGATAGGATGGGAAGGTCTCAGGCATGCCATGATAATTAGATGGGTGGCAGAGAGCTGTGCTAGGGTGCAGTGATGGGAGCAACCAGAAGGTGTTCTTCTGGAGCACAGTGCAACACAGGTGATCCTGAGACATAGGAGGCAACACCTCAGGGGAGGAAAAGCCTTGTGAACCTTGGGATGTTTAGCTCTTGCCACTTCAGCATATAGAAAACAGTGCCTGGCAGGAACTACAGATCCAGCTGCAACAGTGTCCAGGCAATCCAGCAGGAATATCGAACTGTGGGAAAGAGGTCCTGGCCAGATACACACAACAGCTCTGCACGGAGATGAACCTACAAAAGAATGGCCCCAAACCATGTCCTAAATGAGAAATGGTGCTTGAGAAACAGCAGGGAGCAAGAGGTACCTTACAGCCTATACCACAGGCTGTGCCAGCTCCCTGACAAAGCTCGGGAGAGCTTCCCTGCACCTGCTGGAGAGCCGAGATCCCTATTTCTCCTTGCTCTGTAACAAATGATAACGTTTGCTCCGAGTCACTCACAGGGTTGTGATGGAAGCTGAGCACTGGGTGGGGGTCCCTGAGTTCTCTCTTGGTGCCTCTCCTGGTGTTTGGGAGCTGGCACTGCTGCTCCCACCACTGCCAGCTCCCACCACTGCCACATCTGACTGAGCCTTCAGTGCAGAGCAGAAAAGTGCATTTTGCAGCACCTTCCCTGCAGCCTAACCCAGAGCCATGCTGTCACCCTGCCTGGGCCAGCCCCCTCATTCCTGTGCAGTTTCACACAGCCTCCAGGCAAAACTGCCAAAGCAAAGGGCAGCTTCCTGGTGCTAAGCAGGGAAAAGGCACCTGGGCAATCCAGACCTGATGCCAATGATCTTAATGCCTGCAGAGACATTAATGCCCCCCACGATATTCTGCTGTCCCAAGATGGGCATTGCTGCCCTGACTGACCCAGCTGCCATCTCTGCCCAGGCATGAAGCCACTCCTGATGAACAGACAGACAGGCTTTCCAAATATTATGTTGTATAGAATCAATCTTGACTTCTCACCTATCAGCCAAATCCTCACACTTCCCCCTGTGTGAACAAACCCAGCTTCTTTGCATTCAGATTTGGAATGTTATTTCTAATTTTTGTGGTGTTTGTTGGTACTGCTGCAGGTGTCTGGGGTTTGAATGAAGAGGAGAGAAGGGAGTTTATGCTTTTCAGTACTGGAGTAGGATGTGTCTTTGGGCATGTTCTGCATCTAAGGCAGTGTTACTGATATCTGGGAGGTATTTTTCTGGAAAAGAATAGGTACCAAACTCTGTCTTCTTAAGCACTACAGGCATCATCTCTTGCCCTGTCTTGCAGTACCTCCTGTAATTAGCTTTTACATTAGAACTCAGAGTCCATTTTCTGTGTCAGACAATGCCTCAGCAAATTTTGGCTAAAGATTGAGGATTGGTATCCGTGGGAATTGAGCCAGAATTTATAGCAGAAACACAGGTTCTATTTTTCACTGAATTATATCTTAGCAAATGTCAGCGGGTGTGATAATTACTTGCTGGATGAAATATACTTTTTAATCATGTCATTTGTTCCAAAACACCGTTTCTGGTATTTTCTCCAAGGGTTGTTTATTAATGACACCTCACAAGCTGAGAAACTGGGACTTTTCCCTTCCAGCCTTTAACAGGAAAGAAGGGCTGTGTTTGGGGTTACTAACCGAGACTCACCGCAAGCTTCCCTAAAATACAGATACAATTATCTGCTTTTATTGCAGCAGATGCTCTTACAAGACCTCCTGTGACTCTGTGTTACTTGTGGCCAGGGATTGCCATGAGCTACACAGTGCAATCAGAGGAAGGGCTGTTGAACAAGCCCAGGCTGTTGAGCAAACCCAGGCTGTCCTCCTCGAGTGCTGGTGACATCTCACACTGATGACCTGGTGGGAATCCAGCAAGGCAGAAACTGCTCATAGCTGAGTGCAGCTTCCCTGTAGCTGGAAAACATTTTCAGTCAGAAGAACAATCACTGCTAAAAATGGATTCAGGTCAGCTTTGTCACTGCTTTCTCTCAGGCAGGACATTCAGTGATTTGTTCTAGGCTGGGAGCACTCTTTCTCTGCCCAGGGTGGACAGGCAGTTTCCTTTCTCAGGAGTCCCCTCATGTCACACATGTCACAGCTGTCTTTCTGGCCCCTCTGTGTTCTGCATTCTCGTATCGACTTTACTTTTTATTGAGTTGATCCTTAAAATCCTTCTCAGCATAAAAATCTAACAGTTGCCACCATGACAGGGTGACATCTGTGTGTCCATCTCAGTCAGAGGCAGCTGAACCCTGCTTTAATTTCTTCCTACCCCACTGTCTCCTCTTTTCCCCTCTCTACCACTGAGTGTAGGCTCACACAACACAGAGGCTCAGTTCAGAAGAACTAAGGGAGAAAGATCAAATGTACATCAGTCATTTTTACTGTAGGTGAGGCATATATTCATATGGCAAATCACTCATTTTCTGAGAGCAGAGACTATATTCAGCATGGGGGGAAACCTTCCCTGTGGACATGTAAGAGGCTGGGGTATCCACCACAGATATCCCAGGCTCTCAGAGGCTGCTAGGGTCCAGCACTAGCTGTGCTTTTTGGCCCAGTCTGTGAACACTGATGTCAAACAGATGCTGTGCCACCTCTCAGTCACAGATATTTTCTGTCAAATGCCTGAGATCCAAACATATGTAATATGGGGTCTGGTTATGCTTCAACATGTTTTCTAACAAATTATTTCTTAGAAATAAAGCACTAAACAAAGGAGAATTATAATGAAGCAAGACAACAATGATATTGCCATTGTATGTATCTGGAGTAATGATGGGGCTAGATCAGATAATGAAGGTGTAAAATGGATAAACATTGGCATCTCTAATACCCATAATAAATTCTAGGACATTGGAAAACTGCATGATATCAACAAATAAACAGTTCATAACACTAACAATAACAACCTCATAGAAAAAAACGATATTTAGAATGCTAGTCATTGAAGGAAAATGTTGCAAAATGCAGAAACCACTACAGGACCACATAAAATGGATATTTGCATCATGAAAAATAATCAGAGCAGTTCTCTTGCTATTTCTCATATTCTTGGCTGACTCTGGTATCTCACAAAGCACCTTTTGCTCTTTTGGTTTCATCCTCACACGTGCAATGGGGGTGACAACTGCTAAAGATAAGAGTGACATTAATTCCCTGGCTTTGGCATTAGCAAATTCTCTGCAGATCCCTCTGCCTGACAGGCAGGAAACTTTGTTATAACAAAATGTGTTATGCCACTTAAAAGTCCATGTTTATAATGATGGGGGAAAGGAAAGGATCTTCTGTGGGAGCATCACAGGGGAGGACGTGGAGCACAGGGGATGGGGATGGCATGGCTGCTGCTTTGCCCACTTGGTCTTGCCTCACCCCCCATGTGATGGAAGCAGCAGAGGTGACAGCACAGCAAACTGCAGCAGGGGTGCCCTGGGATGGCAGCCTTGCAGGGAAAGGCTCTGGGAGCTGCAGCCACCTCTGCAGCACCACTCAGATCACACCTCCAGCCCGCTGGCTCAGAGAGGAAGGGGATGGATATATCTTTCTTAACCATCCAGTCCTCACCTCAGGGTTTGCTGTTTGGCCAAAATTAAACCAACAGATATGCTGAGGTCCTACAGCCCCAAATTTAGCAATATATTGTAATAAGCTGTACCAGCTCTGCAGAGTCCCTCTGGATGTCACCGGGGATAGAGAGCAAAGGAGTGAAACCAGGTATCAGTCAGCATTAGCAGACTAATAACAATGTCTCACAGAAGGCAGGGCTGGGACTTATCCCTCTCCTTCAGAGCTTCCTCATCATTTTGCAGCAAGGGAGCCGAGGCACAGCGGTGGTGCTGGCAGGAGAGATTCCTTTGACCATAGGATCATCCTCCAGGAACAGCTGCCCCTGCAAGAGGGCAGCCCAGCTGAGTGCCCTGAACCCAGACCCAGCCCAGGGAGGTTTCATCAGCCCACTCCTCCTGAAGGAGCAGTCAGAGCACACCCTGCTGTCACCCTGTTGGGCTCAGCACAGCAGCAGATGTGGTGCGTTTGCAAGTGATAGCCATTCCTGTCATATCCTGAAATTAATTTCTCAGACAAAAATCTGCTTTATTGGGAATGAAAATGAGCAGCAGACCCATCAACGCAAGCACAAGCGTGTGGCCAGCAGGACAGCAACAACATTTGTGATTAAGCAGCCTTTCCCACTGTTCCCTTCCTCCACATATGATAATTTAGTTAGGGTGCCATTTTTCCAAGACAACTAAGTGCACATATTTTTCTCTTTTCAGTTGACTGCTGCAGAGTGGCTACACTTGAGAAAATTAGTTTTTATCATTTTAATAATCTAATTTTCATAAACCTTTTAACGCAAAAACAAAAACTACTTAATGCACAGCAAGATAATTAATATTGAAAATAGACTCTGCAGGGGAAATGTAGTACCTGCTGCCTTGCATTAGGCTCTCAGAATAATGAATTAGCCAGGAACTTTAAGTAAGTTTGTAGGAACAATATAAACAGTACCAACACAAACACCACTTCCACTTGATTTAGACAGATCCCATCAAGAGGCTGCTTAATATGTTGATAGTCTGACTTTGAGAATAACTTCACCAGTGTCCCTGCTGGAAATGTAGTGACTCTTAAAAAACAAAATCATTCATATTCAGAATTCCCACTCTAGGGGTAACAGCAAAAAAAGCAATTACTTGCATGGCCTGAAGAAGAGAATTTGCCTTTTCCCTTACCCCACCAAGCCATGATAGAGTGAGGGAAGGGTTGGTTTTGGGAACACAGAATGGGGCAGACTATCTTATCTCTGCTCCCCACCCAGCACAACAAATGTCCAGCTGGGACCAGGGGCCCAGGATGAGGCTGTCTGCTGCCCTAAGGGAGTGGCAAAGGTGGATATTCCCTTTCCTGGCAAACAGTAAGTTTATTTGGGTTTGTTTTTTGGTTTGTTGTTTGGTTTTGTTTGTTTGTTCTTTTCATAGAGTATGGGGTGAGGTAGCAACTAATCCTTTCTGCTGAACACATCTACCCCTAAGCAGTGTCACATAATTCATTACTGCTGAGAACCAGGCACAGCCAGCAGACACTGAAAGGGCCCTTAAATGCTAAAAATAATGGGTGCACTTATAGAGAGCTTAATACCTTCAAAATACTATACAAATATTAACTAATTATTTAAGGAACTAATTTCTGACAGCAAGAGGTTTACTCTTTTTTCTGAGCATCAGGTGTATGCCAGGGATCATTTGAAGGACCCTGATGAATTTGCTGGGACTGCAGCTTGCTCTGGAGAGGGGTTAATGGTTAATATTTTGGGGAGGGAACCCAACTTTAGCTTGTCTGGCCCATGGGAGGATGCTCAGCTTAGGAGGACCCAGTGGCAGTGGTCCCTGTCCTGACCCAGGCCCTGCACCCATAATCCACAAGGGACCATTTCCAGAAACGACCCCTCCAATCTCCCTGGCAGGCAGGATGCACAATCTGCATGATTAATAAGTGTGCACGAGAAGTTTTTTATCTGCCACAGTTGCAGCCACTTCACGAGGGACTGCTCAAAGATGTGAGGTTAAAATCCTGTGCTGGAATAGGAAACGGTGGGAGGGGAATCAAACAAGAATACAGATTCTTTTAAAGCTCATCAGGGAATTATAAGGATAGGGAAAAAAAAAATCAGAGTGAATTAATGCTGTCAAAGGGTTTAAAGGGAATATGAAAGATTCTTATTATATGAGTATCGGGGGAAGACAAGAACAAATCCTAGACAGATGATATGTCCATTAATTAGTAAACTGAGTTGGTATGAAAATAATGATGACTGGAACCTATCTTTAATGAGACAGATAAGAGAAATGTGAACAATTCAGAAATGAGGAAAAGCCAATAAAACACCTTTTCTTAGTAGCATATGAGAAAATACTTCAAGGAAAATGAGCTGATACCTAAATCAGCTGAAACAGATCAGCCTATGTTATTGGGGGAAGTGGTTAAAATGCCATGCTGCATGTGATTATTCCTCCTAATTAGCCACCAGAAGACTAAGAATTAGACTAATGAAAAGGCTATATAGGCACTTAAAATGAGAAATAAATTATCCCATACACTATTTTCTGAATATCTACCTAATACCCTTTCTAAACTAATCATCATTGCTCTGGAAGGCGGTGAGGGTGAGGAATACAAAGGTAAGTGGCACAATTAGGACCATCAAATGTTCCTGGCAGGGGTCCCTGGGTGGCTGCAGTCCCTTGTGGCAATGGCCACTGCTGCCAGCAGCTCAGCAGGACAGGGAGCAGGACAGGGAACAAGACAGGGAGCGGGACAGGGAGCAGGACAGGGAGCAGGACCGGGAACAGGACAGGGAACAGGACAGGGAGCAGGACAGGAAATAGGACAGGGAGCAGGACAGGAAATAGGACAGGGAGCAGGACAGGAAATAGGACAGGGAGCAGGACAGGAAATAGGACAGGGAGCAGGACAGGGAGCAGGACAGGGAACAGGACAGAGACCAGGACAGGGACCAGGACAGGGAGCAGGACAGGAAATAGGACAGGGAGCAGGACAGGGATCAGGACAGGGATCAGGATGCTCTGCAGGTGGTGCTGAGGCAGAAATGCCAGCACACAGCTCTCCTTGGGGTCTCTTGGGTGGCCTCACCACAACAAAAGGGCTTTTGCTTCCAGCATCTGGAGGGACCACACCCCCTGGCTGCAGCCCTCCAGGAGGGAAGTTGCACCCCAGGTTGCTGTACAGGATCCCAGCATTTTGGGACAGAAATCACAAGTCAGTATTTTCACCTGGGCTTGCATTGGTGCAATCATGGCAGAACTGCCAGTTAGCTGTGCCCACAGTGTAGAATGGGCATAACAGTGCCCCCCAAACACCCATTTTTAGAGGTGTTGACACATCCAGCTGCCTCAGACACAACTCTGGTCATGGGTGTTTGGCACCTGAGAGCTGGGCCCAGCAACACAGAGCCTGCAGCAGTGCCAGTCTAGCAAGAATAAATCTCACCAGACAAACTTGATTGCTTTTCTGATAGAAACAGAAAATTAACGGATGAAGGGAATGCTGGAGCTGTAATATATTTGCATCTGAGCAGTGCATCTGATACTGTGCCTCATGAAATCTTTCTAGAAAAATTAATTTAAATCAGCTTGAAGATCAACACTGTCTTAATTGAAAACAGGCTGGAAAGCCATAAAGAGAGGCTGACAGGGAGTGGCAAAGCATGGAGTTAAAGATGAGGAGACTGTAGAAGAACCACAAAGCTTACTCTTAATTTATATTTAATATCTTCACTGTTCATCTAGAAATGGTGAAGGAAACAACATTTTAATAAGATATGCAGATGAGATTAGACTAGGAGGAATTAAATCCTCCACAAAAGGTGCAAACAGATCCAGAGAGAGAGGCAGCTGGGTCAGGACAGGATAAAATGCATCCAGGATTAGTTACAGAACAGGAGACTGTGACCAGTTTTCCCGTTTTCTGGAACAAACAGATCATTAGTTTTCATTGGTAGGAGGAAAGGAGGTTTGGGTTCATAATTTTGTGTGTCTGCTTCTGTGGATGTGAGTCTTGGGAGCCTGAAAGCTTATGAAAATCCACTTTTTCCCCAGCATGTTGTACAATTTGGATATTTTCTAAGTTAGTGGCATAAGGCAGGATTTTACTTCCACGTGAGTGATATTTTCAGACTGCAGTCTTTAGGACAGATGTACACACTCAATAATACTTGCAAAAAAGAAAAAAAAGAGACAAATTAGAATTTGCCTGCTAAACATCTGAAACAGAACAGTAGGTGAATTCCATCTACTCTCTTCAAACTTGTGGGCACAAGTTAGAACCAAGCTAGAAATGAGCTATGGCAGCAAAAGGGCAGTGCAGTTTGGGGCAGGACAGGTTCAGATCACCTTTGTGCTCTTCTGCTCTTTCCATACCTGGAACATTGTGTTCAGTTCTGGGAAGCTCATTAGCAAGGAGATATTGAAAAATTGTGGTGAGTTCAGAGAAGAGTAACAAAAATTATCAAGGGGCTAGAGAGATTCATTTATAAAGGAAGATTAAAGGAACTAAATCAGTATTGGAAGAACTGAATCTGTAATACACTCAGAGAAAAATGGCTACAGAGAGATGTTACAATCTAGTGCTGAAAGGTACAAATGCCAAAGACAGGGAAAATTAAGTGGTGGGGGGTAAAAGGAAGTATGAGAATTAGAAATGAGAAAGGGAAACAGATTAAATATTCAGAAAGAATTCCTGACAAGGGAACTCTCATGTGTTACAGCACTAGAAGTTAAAGTGAAGAAAAAGCCAGAAGATGTGCAATGGAGGGTGATCACCCAGTCCCCCAGAGAGCCAGGAGATCACCGTGCTGCCCCCTGCTCTCCCTAGAATGGGCACAAATCCCCCTCGGGGGGTGACATGGGAGCAATGAATGTATGAATATGTATGAGACTATTGTTCTCTGTGAGCTGAGGTGACAGTACCATTTCCTTCATATATTTCAAATTTCCTCCAGTGAGCATTCATTCAGGATGGAGAATCTGGTCTCTGAGCAGTTTCCCCCTTGATTATCTGAGAGATTTAATACTTGGTGGTGCCGTGGGACCAGACACACCCAGAGGTTTTCCTCTCTGTGTAAAATTTCCACTCTAATCTCCCACACTTACAGTCACTTGTCATCACTGTACAGTAGTGCACCTTTATGCTCTGTGACAACAGCACCAAACTCAGGGCAGATATCCTTTATGCCAATGCAGATCCTTCTTCAGGATTTCAGCCACCTAAGGATTGTGTGGCTGGTGCAACACAGCAGCTTGGGTTTCTCATCTATTTCGTTTTACTTCATACGTGGTGCTGCTTTCTCCTCTCAATATTGATTAAGTCCAGCCAGAGCCTTGTACTGATCAGTGCAGCACAGTTTGCATTGTTATACACATGAGCCTGCTGTAACTGGCTTTGTAAAGCAGCACGTGAGCTGTCTGCTTCCAGAGTGAGACAAGGGCTGCATGTTTTAGCTGAGCTCAGCTCTTATGTGTTCTGTATCACCTATGTTCTCTTCAGGAGTAATTTTATGCACATTAGAAAATGTAGTTTGGCCCTCCCCTGCTCCTGATGATAGTTAATTAAACCAACTCATGTGAAGTAAACCACCTTCCATGAATGATTGAACAAAGAGAAAGGGTGGATGGCTGCATATCAACCTTGGATATAAGCTGATAGATTGGAGGAAAAAATGTAGAAATTACTTAAATTAAATTAAGGCATCTTTGGGAGTATTGTTTGCCCCCACCCAAAAAGTAGCACTCTAAAAGGAGATACTCTTTTAAAACAGAGAGCTAGAGCTGAATTCTCTCTCTTGCACCAGGTGAAACTCCTAAAGCAAGCAAAGCTTGTAGGGAGCTTATCTGGAGAGGAAGCACAGACCTGCTCTGGGAACAGTGGCAACCAGTGGGGTGAACTGTGCCTGCCTCGTTCCCAGCAGCTGTCAAGTGTGAATTCCTAATTTTTGCATAAAGCCAGAGATGGAGTCAAATGACTTTGAATTACTGTCATTTGTATTCTGCCTCCGGATACTTTCATTCCTCTTGCTTTGAGTAATATTTTTTCAACCTCGTCTTCCCATTAAAATTTCCTCTTCATTAGAGAGCATTTCAATATAATTTCCTCCTGAACCAAGCTCAGGGTACAGCCCAACTAATAAGAATTGCATGATCTGCATTATTATGCACACATAATCCATTATAATTGAATCTTATTCCACTTTAATTGCACGTGTTTACAAACACTGCAACAGATTATGTATTTTAGTTGATTGTGCCATTAATGATTGAAAAGTCAATGCTATTTTGTGTTAAACCCATTTTTGGCTTGCATAACAAGTGAAACAATATAAAAGTTCTGGGGAGTCACAAGATACATTTCTAACTTTCTCTGTTTTGTTTTTAAGTGTTTAGAAGAGTGCTCCCTAAACTGAAGCCATGCATCTTTAAAATTGCAACACTTTGTATCATCCAAACGCTGTTCAGTCTTCCAGAGTTTGGCAGGATTTTAGTTAAACGCTTGCTCTTGTTTGAATTTGGAATCCAAAGGTACTTTAGTGACACAGACTTTGTTGTTTGCTGTGATTTACAACAGCCCCACCACCCACAAGCTGAGTGCTTCTGTATTTCCAGAGAAGAGCTTTGCACCCAGAGCTCACCCATTTCTGAGCAGGCTGAGATTTCTGAGCATTTCTGAGCAGGCCCCCACTGCCTGACTGGGACTTTTGCTTTTGGGCAGTGAGATAAGGTCAGCAGATGCAGAATTATTTAGGAAATGGACCTCCTGAGACTCCAGATACTGAAGAGAATTGGAAAATTTGGCAGCACACTGTGCTGTTTTGGTGCAAGGTCAGTTAGATAAGGTCAGTCAGGATGTTAAATCTAGCCACTGCCTAGTTTGTCATCACATTTTGTAACAAGAACAAGGAAGCCTTATAGACCAGAATCCCCAGAAGAAAAAATATGAAAACCAAGTCAATATTTTTACCAAGATTTATAGAAGGTGTACTTCTTTTTATGTGTCTTTTCTCAGGTACATTTACCCCATGTAGCTTTAACAGATCTAGAAGTGCTTTATTTGGGCTCTGTTCAGCTTTTCTCCACATAGGTTTATTCTGCTGCTCTTTAAGCTTCTGTGCAGGGCATTTCCTCACCCTAAAGTCTGTCCTTCAGACATGAGTAACACCTTGCTGAAGATGCTGACAGGACCACCAATTTTAAGCATCTTGCAAAGAGTCCTCTAAACAAACAGTAAATTTTTGTCACCAGTGCATCACAAATCCAGTGGCTTTCCCTTGAGCCTCCCCTGATCCAGAAAGTCAGTAATTGGGAACTGACTTCATGGCCCCAAACATGCATATTGACTTGTTTAAATTACATTAGAATGTAATAAAATACTGCTATGCTAGTGTAGGAGAAAGGGTTTGTCTGAGTGGAGGACAGGCTTTGGCAGAAATCAAAATGCAGGTGATGTGCTCAGCAACCTCAGGATGTGATTGTTTATGTCTTTGACAATAAATAATACATCACAGGCACTGAAAAATGGAGCTTCACAAAAGTCTTGTGAAGTAAATCAGTGGTTGTTATCCAGGACAGAGGGGAGATGGGGCATAAAAAGGTTAAGGAACTTGACCAAGAGGAAACAGCAACCTGTGGCCACGTGCAGCTCCTGGAGGAGCCCTGGTCTGTGCTGGGAAGCACAAGCCCCTTCTCTCTCAATTCCCTTTTAGCTACCAACTGCAAAGAAATGGCCACTAATAATGCATTTGGATACTAAATTATCTGGAGGATGTGAAACCATGTGAAATTAATGATTTTTATGCTCTGTGATGGATTTACAGAGAATCTCAGAGGCTTTAATTTGGGCAGGCTGGGTTCTGCCATGCCTTATTGTTTCATCTATTGAATTTTTGATAAATATAAAGCTCTCCAGTGGGACTGGGGATCTGAAGGGTTTTGGGGTAGAATTAAGAAACATGGTATGATTCTGTTTATGCCAGGAAGGCTTTTGTTTTGTGCTTTTAGGGATTTGGGCAGGAACCGTGCCCTTGTTATTAATTGTTGTCCATTATGACTCAGAACAAACTTACTGCATTGTTTAAACTCCTTTCTAGGCATCACAAAATGTTTAGACATTTTATTTATGTTGAAGTGTGAGCTTCTGTCCACCTCTACACAGCTGTGTAAGATTCTAGATCAGGGGGGTATGCTGATAATGCAGAGGTGATCTTGTAGATGTGTATGTTTACTAATATTTATGACAGTTTGCTGTGATTTGAAAATACTTTGGGCTGAACCTGCTTAATCCACGTAGCCTGGATGCAGTAAAGGCAGGATTTCAATGCTCTAACTGCCTTACCCTTTCTTCCTTCCTTCCTCCCCTCCATGGATGACATCCTGCTGCCTGCAGCCATGTCCAGATCTGTACTCTACAGCTCTGTGCAAAGTGGCCACAAGCACAGTGGGCATTTCTGTTGAGGTTTGCACACAAGCCAAGAATTTTTTTGTGCTTTTAGGGTAGAGGATGCCAGCATGCCCCTCTGTAGTCAGGACCCAGTGCTGAGGAAATGCTTTGCTCTCCTGTGATGAGAAGTGTGGCAGAAGTGAAAGGCATCACTGTTATTGCAGTCCTTTCAAAGGAGCCCCTGTGGGAGCTGACATTTGAAGGATTCCCTGAGTATGGGGAGCTCTGCTGTCAGCCAGGGAAGCCAGCATCCATGAGCAGGCTCACAGGTGCTCTGTGAGGAGCCAAAGCTTTTGTTTGTGGGAGCAGCTCTGCAGAGCTCTGGAAGGAGCAGCTCTGTGGCTACAGGAGAAGAGCTGGTACAAGGTCAGAGCCTTTAGAAAGGGCAAAGAGAAAACAAACCATGCATGCACTGCCTGTGTGCATTTGCATGCATGTGCATATGCAAGCAGGTCTGTCGGTGTAATTAACCCCTGGTTCCTGGGTGCATTTGGAAAACAAAGTGTGGAGTTGCAGAATACACCCTCCTCCTTGTGTAAGCATAACTACTTTAACCTCAAAAGAGGAAAGAGGAGGGATTTAAAGCACTGCAAAAGGCTGTATTGAGGCTGAATCCCTTGCAAAATCCTCGTGCTAAATCAAACCCGCTTCAGTTAAATAAGCGCATCCACTCCTCCATCATATACAAACTATTAGTTTTTCACTCTCAGTACTGAAAAAAAAGGTCAGAAGTATTATCACTGTTTTTAACCTGGCAAAGGTATTTGCTATTGTCCTGAGGTGTGTCTGCCAAGCTTCAGGACCAAAGCAATTTTTATGCCTGAAGGTTTGTACATACAAACCTCTGGGGGTGGGAGGGTGGAAATAAACGAGTTATCTGAAGAGTTGGCACAGTCTTAACTAGTGTTGAGCAGCTGGAGAATCTGAAAAGCACATCAGACTTGGAGTCTGTGGGGAAAAGAGGAAATTCTGCAGTTACCAGACTCTTTCCATAAAAGGAACAAATTAAAGGGAGAGGTGAGCAGGCAGAGCACTTCAAAGATGGAAAGTCTGCAGACAAGAAAGCGTGTTGATAAGACCATTAAAAGCCAGCTAGCAGAGTGGTTAATGGAACAGAATTGCCTTTTGGTTCTTGGAATGAACAGACAATTGCATCCCAATGGGATCACCAGAGATCTGAGCACAGAAGTCAAGCCATCACTGAAAATCTGCATTTATTCTCACTGCCCTCTCAAAGAGCTCTCCTTCCAGCAAACACTGATAAGCTGAACTTCCCAGATCTACTGGGATTTTAGTGGGCAAGGTTCTTGGAAGAGGAAAAAAAGTAGAGAATTGGGGGAATAGGATTTGGTGGCATGCAGAGCTTGAAGAAAATATCTAAGGAGTTCATTGAGTGGAAACCAGGATGTGAGGACAGCTCAGGTCCCAGCCCCAGGAATTCCCTGGAGTCCTGGGAATGTTTGCAATGCAAACCCCATGGCCAGGGTGGGAAGTCACATCTCAGCACAAATGTTTTCTGTCCCTGCTAGGCAGAGTGCTGTGAGCTGTGAGCAGCTTTAAGCTCATACCCAGGAGCAAATGGAGGGGCTTTCAAGCACCAGAAATACCCAACGATTAACTCAGCAGTGACTGAAATAAAAGAAGCGTCATGCATGGAAGAATATTTGGCATGTTTCCAGGTCTTAGCAAATACAAAACCCCATCAGTCTAAAGAAGCATTAGGAGTTTATGATGTGGAAATAACTGGCTGGTGTGTGACGCATTTCCAGCTTATGGTGAGCCATCTATTAGAAGAAAATGTTTTAGACATTCTGGGGCTGGACTCAACCTCCCTGCTACAGGCCAAATGCCATGGACATGAGGCAAGTGTTTCAGAAACAGAATATCCTGCCATGTGCAGAGAGGGAAGGGATCAGGGAACATTAGGCATAATTACTTCTCAGCTGTTTAGTGCTCAGATGAGGTGATGGGGAAAAGTCTTCTGTAATAGCTGAGTTTAGGCAGCTTCTGTCTGCTGTGGTGGCTTCCTCTCACTCTGAGGCATCCACTGGATGCACAGAAACCTTTTGCAATTTGACCATTTGACTTGAAGAAAGTGCTCAGAATAAAAGGGGATCTGCAGAAATGGCAGGAGTGAGTGAACTGTTCTCAGTGCATCTATTTTAGCAGCAAGAAAAAAAAAGGGTGGCTTAGTCATGTGCAGCAATCAAGGTCAGCATGACCTTGGGTTTGAGTAGCAGCACTCCATCCTCTCCAGTGGAGTCAGGGAATGCAGAGCATTCCATGGACACCACCTGGTTTCACAAATATCTTCAGCATCAGGAAAAATACTTGCTTTACAAAGGAGCAAATGGAAACACAAGGAAATGCCCAAGAATCCAACAGCACATCCAGCAGTGGCAGACTATGGTTGGTTGTCAGTCTGTGTCTGTAGCTGCATTCTCCTTGGGAGTAAGCTGGGGGAAAGTATCAGTATATCACTGACAAAAGAAGGCAATAAATCCTTCATCTCCAGAGTAACTCCAAATGGTATCCACAAGCCCTACAGCAATTTCCTTAATGGGCACATTCTGAAGAGTGTTCCTCTAGAGAAGTTCCTCATTGGAAGAAAATCTCAGGTAAGCAAGTCTCTTCCTTCCATAACCCTGGGGATGCAGGAGCTGCCCCAAGGTGTCTGCACCCTTTATGTTGGTAGCAGACCCAGCAGTGAACCTCTGACTCTAAGAAATGCTGGCTTTCATATAGAGAATAGAAGAATATGGGAGCCAAAACTCAACTCAGTCAAGCTGAAAAACGGGCCTGTATCTATTTTTTTTCCTTCTTTCAAACACTAATTTTCTGTCCTCTGGGTCTTTTTAATTCTTCTCTCTGCTATTTTTGTCAAAGACAAGATTTGTGCTTTTTATTTGACACAGTCTTTTCAGTTCCTCTGGGAAAAAAAAAATAAA